>JAHZNP010000129.1:79933-135319 GCA_020615345.1 Triops cancriformis
TACTTGGCTCGATTAGTAGCTTTCCTTTGTAATACAACGGAAAGCTACAAATCGGACGAGTAGTTTTTACGAAATCATGACTAGAATTCCCAAATTTTAGTAAATGATTTCGTAAAAACCAATCGTCCGATTTGAATCTTGTTTTCACCAAAAAATACAGAAAAAAGATATCTACTGTACAAAAAAGCCAGATATTAAAGTTTTCAGTATTTCAAAATGTGAAAAATTTCGCCTCGTTTTTAAATTTAACATAAACATATTTTTAAAAAATCTCGATTAAGTGCATTAGATATTAAGAAGAACAACTTTACTGTCAATATTGATTCGAAACTGACTGAACCATTACTGAGAAACCATCCCCCGAATTCCCCATGTTATTCGCCCATAAGAGGGCTGTATATACCGGGGTCTTAATAACAAAATCTGAACGACAAAAAGTTACTCCAGCTCTTTCAACAACTTGTGTGCGGATCAAAAGCTCAGCACAGCAACTAAAGATAACAGCCTCATTCATTCAACTCATTATTGGCAGTGTTCTTACATTCTCCCTTCGTCATTCACCACGAACTTTTTTCAATTTTTTTACGACTCCTTGTCGAAATAGATTGCTGAGGTGTTTCTCTCTATTTATTATCGATTTGTCTAATTAACCGACGTTCTAAGAATCTTTTTGAACCCTTGTTCCAAAGTGAGCTATACTCATTCGAATTCCCTAGAGATTTCTTCCGCCAACCATTTCTTTCTTACCATCAGGCACCTAATTAAACCACGCCTCCTTCCAATCCTCATCGGTATTTCCCCTCTTTCCATACCGCTGCAAGACGTCCCAAGTCCTGCCTCATACAATCTGCCACTTCATCAGGTTGCTCAAACCACGCCCCCTGATAACCTCATCGCGGGCGTGGCCAGCTTAACCTCTTAAGCGCGATGCCTTCATTCATTTCATTCTACTCGCAATTCACGTCACGCTTCTCGACTTATACCCCAGAAAGAAATTACCACCACACCATTAAATGTGCATATATTCACTCCACATTTGACATACGTCAGGAAATTTCCGACCTGGTCAGACTTGTTCATTCTGGTATGGTAATGTAATACAAAGGAAAGCCAGGTTTTTCATGACTTACAAGCAAAAGTTACGCGAGTATGACTTCAAAATCGATAACAATACGCAGACCCACCAAGTTTCCTTGCCTTTGCTTCTTGTCACATTTTGCATTTCTTTGTATTCACACTTCCGTCTCTTCCATCACAGCTTAGTACATCAACCTTTCTGTGTACGCATGTACAATCCAAATTGCTTTCTGTACTCGTACGCTGCATCACGCAGTCGCTTCTCCCAGCCAAAGTATCGATGACCCGCCCACTTACCACACGCCCTTTCGTAGTATGAATTGTAACCACGCCGTAAAAATGCTCCGTTTATTTTACGCATGTCAACAAAGCGAACCACTTTCATTAAAAAAATCAATACTTCAAAACCAAAACAAACATGACCTTGAGTAAGAGCCAAATACACGGCTTACGTCTCATTCTTAACAAGAAACCAAAACATAACAAATTAAGTGCTCCCAAAAGGCTCCAACACAACCAACAAGCAAAACCAAACAAAAACATGTCAGTCCCTGACATAATCGGGTACAATAGCAGGTCCCAAATCATCTGGCTCCATGCCTTCAGCTATCTTGGATTCGTCGAAGAGATCCTTCCTCCGCTGGGCCCCTTTTCGTCCCGCTGCTTGCAGCTTGGGGTTCTTGCCTCCCGTGGAAGCGAACAGCTCGTGGGCTTTCTTACGTTCCTCCTCACCTACAGCACTTTCTGTCGATTCTTCCACCTAATGGCCATAGTTCCGTCAAACTCTCCGCGATAGCTTCTGGCTCCACCCAACCCCGTCTCTCTCTTTTTCGTTTTGGTTCACTGCCGGGCTATTTTATCCCTCCCACCATCCATTCTTTTTAGATCGCCAAATGCTTTTTAGCTCAACGAGCTCTTCTTTTTAAGAAATAAAATTTTCTTTCTTCAAGCCAAAAAAAAAGAAAAAAAATAAACACCTCCCCCCTCTCAAGCACGGAAGAACAAAATAGCCGTAGGCAGTTCGCACCGAAATTAAAAAAGTCAGAGAAGGAGCTTTTTATTGTCCCCTCTTGACGGGGACAGCACTAACATCTTGTCCCTCCTCCTCCGCTCTCCGTTTTTCCGCCCGGCGCCGGCCGCCTTTCCGTCCCGCTGCTACCAAACGCGGGTCTTTGCCTTCATCGCTGGCACTTCCGGCGCTTCCCTATCAAGTTTGCAACACATTTTCCTCGCCTTAGTTACGTCAAAACTTTTCCATTGCTTTTCTAAAAGATCACCTCGTCATCCGACCGCGACCGCGAACGGGACCTACCCCTGCCACCTTTCTTACCCGCTTCCACCAAACGCGGGTCTTTGCCTTCCGGCGTGGGTTGGATTTCCTAACGTTATATCAATACAAAAAGTGGATTGCTTTAGTGGTCCGTCCCGCAGAAAATATTCAAGGTTTAGTAATGCCTACTCCTTTCTCGACTTTCTCTTGGAAAATTTCGGCCCGTCTTTGAGCGCCTTTCTTGCCAGCCGCTACCAAACGAGGATCTTTCCCATCCTCGGTCGGCTTCACCTCCTACACGACAAAAAGCGGGAAAAATCAGCCTCGCGTAAAACTTCCGTCGACTGCTAAATTTGAGTAAATTAAATCCCACGTACGCCGCTGTCTGCTTTCTCTTGAAAGTGTTGAGCTCGCATGTGTGCACCCTTTTTCCCTGCCTCGACCAATCTAGGATCTTTGCCATCCTCGCTCGTATCCATCTCCTACAGTACAGAGAAAAATTTCTCTGACAATCACAGCTCAAAAATCCTACTGGAGTTGTCTGGCTTAAAAAGAAAGGGAACTTACACCTTCTTCCTGCATTTCTTTAAAATGCTGCGCGCGTGCCGCGGCTCCTTTTTTCCCTGCTTCCACTAAACGGGGATCTTTTCCCTCTTCGGTGAGATCAATCTCCTGAAATTTTCAATGTCTCCTGAAATTCAAATTTTCGCGTCCAAAAATTATCTTACGCCCTTCTCCTGCATTTCTTTGAAATGGGCTTCACGGCCTGCAATGCCCTTTCTCCCAGCTTCAACTAACCGCGGGTCCTTTCCTTCTTCTGTAGGTTCGATTTCCTAGTTAACCCCCACTCCATCAATTACACATTTTTTACGTTAATTTTTATCAAATAAAAAGCTTACGCCTCTTTCTTGCATTTCTTTAAAGTGTTGCGCTCGCATTTGCGCTCCCTTTTTGCCCGCTTCGACTAACCGCGGGTCTTTTCCCTCGTCTGTCGCTTCGATTTCCTACACGAAAAAGGTGTCGCATTTTTTAAAACGTTGAACAAGATTTTTTTAAAAAGAAAGTTTTAAAAGATTCTACCCCAGCTGCCTGCATCTCTTTGAAATGCTGCGCGCGCATATGCGCTCCTTTTTTGCCTGCTTCAACTAACCGCGGATCTTTGCCCTCTTCCGTAGGCTCGATCTCCTATTCGCAAGAACCGAATTTAGAAATTCATCACGAGCTTTGTCGAAAAACCTACGCCAGCTTTTTGCATCGCCTCGAAATGTTGGGCACGCATGTGCGCTCCCTTTTTCCCCGCTTCGACTAACCGCGGATCTTTGCCCTCTTCCGTTGGCTCGATTTCCTAGTTCAGTAAGAAAATTTCGGTATTGCAGGTATGCTAGCCGGGAAAAATTCGGGAGAAAAAAAGTGAAAAGCCTACGCCCGCCTTCTGCTTCTCTTCGAAATGCTGTGCTCGCATGTGTGCTCCTTTTTTACCGGCTTCCACTAACCGCGGATCTTTGCCTTCCTCGGTGGGCTCGATTTCCTAAGTTTATTACAATCTTTTTAATAGGCAGTTTTTCTCCGAAAAAAAAGATAAAAAAGAAATTGAGCCTACGCCTGCTTTCTGCTTCTCTTCGAAGTGCCGTGCACGCATTTGCGCTCCTTTTTTCCCGGCTTCGACCAATCGCGGGTCTTTGCCTTCCTCCGTCGGTTCAATTTCCTACCAAAGTTGACCAGAATAAAAATATTGGATATATTCCTCAAAAAATGAGGCCAAAAAAGCATTTTACTCCTGCTTCCTGCATTTCTTTGAAATGTTGTGCACGCATGTGAGCTCCTTTCTGGCCTGCAGCGACCAGTCGAGGATCTTTGCCCTCTTCATTGACTTCAATTTCCTACCGTGTAAGAAATAAAAAAAACAAGACATTTTTTTTAAAAAAAAGCACTTGGGCTAGAAGAGTAAATAAATGGTATAAATTTACCCCTGATTCTTTCTTAGCTTGAAACGTTTCACCCCGACGTTGACCACCTTTGCGCCCTGCTGCTTGCAGGCGTGGATCTTTGCCTTCCTCACCGGGCTCCATTTCCTAATACTCTCCTCGTTATACATAATTTGAAATATTTCCCAAAAAAAATCTTCCATTTTGTCTGAATCCTCCCCCCATACCAAAGAAATTTTAAAAAATAGAAAAATAAAATAAAAGCATGCCCGAATAAATTGAATCGGATGAACCTCCACCGAATGGCAAGGACAAATAATTCATGCAATAATGCCCCCCAAAATATTTTTCCCAGAATTTTCTTTTTGAAAGTAACTAACCCCCGATTCCACAGCTTTTTGGAAATTCTCTTTGCGTTTTTGTGCTCCTTTACGACCGGCTGCTTGTAACCTGGGATCTTTACCACCCTCACCCTCTTCCTCCTCAGCTTCCTATGATCACATTCTGTCAGTAGACCAGATAGAAATGGCCGAATTTTTTAATACTAACTCCTTCGAATTTCTCCGCCAGTTTCTGGATGCCCTTTTTACCAGCAGCTACCAAACGTGGGTCCTTTCCCCTCTGGCGTTTTTAAACAGCAAGGAAAATCAAGAACACCCGCCAACAACGCATATCCACGCACAAGTGAATTTGAAAACAAGACAAGATGTTTAATTATTAGCTTAACAGAACTAAAAAAATATATCTTTTATTCTTGATATTCTTGATGAAAAGTGCTCGACTAACAAATTTCCGCCCCAACTCCGATATCGGACACGTTCAGCGTTCAAACAGAATTCATTAAATGATATTCAACAATCGATACTGGGCCAGTAGTTATAGTCAAATGTAAGAATAATTCAGTTAAAGACTTCCGTCTTCTTTCTTATCATGCTATTCGCAAACAATTTACTTTTCTTAAATTTCTTTTTTTTAATTTTTACTTTCATAATTTTTTTGACTAAATTCCATTTATTGCTTCCTCGCTTTTTTCTCTATTTTTTTACTGGATGTCATGTTTTCCCTCAAAAGTTCAAGTTTAACTTCCGCGAGTTCTCTTTTTCGTTTTTTAAATGCTCTCACAGTGATTGAATTTTTTTAAAAGAAGCACTACATGCAAGCCAAAGAAGCAACTGAAATGTAAAAACTTACAGTGACTCTAGGCGATCGAGTGGTTGGTTTGCCTTCATCACCTTCTGGTGTGTAATCTTCATCGTCGTCTCCCTCCTCCTCCTCTTCAACGTCTTCTTCATCTTCAACGTCTTCAACTTCCTCTGGCTCTTCTTTCTTGGCTCCTTTCATCTTCTTTTGGTATTCGGCTGTTTTAGCCAATTCTTCTTCCTCAGCCATCTTCTTCAGTTTTTTCTTATCTGGATCCATTTCTTTGTTCTGCAATTGTTCCATCACCAATTCATCGATCTCCTTTTTCCTGAAAATGAAACAATCACAAACACGTTTTAAAAAATCCCGTCCAACAAATCGGTTGCCTTAAATACGGGTGCATTAAAATTCGAAAACACTCGTCACCTGTCTGTTAAATCAGCGTCTAATTTTCCCTCCAACTCCAAACGGACCTTCTTTGCCGACATTGTATCCAGATCAGCATCTTTCAGAATAGCTAACACCAGCAGATTCAGTTTTAATATCCGTACTTGAATTTTCTCATTTTGCAATTTATTATTACGGACATTATTGGAAAGACAAAAGACTCGCAGGATGTCTGTAAGAATTCTTTTAACGTGGCAAAACTCGTCGACCAACAATGCGGCGAGTCCCTTTGCAGCCAAACAAAGCATCGTGCATTGTTGTCTCGAGGTTTGGGCCAACGGGAAGAAAAAAACAAATCTGCGAAAATGAGAAATTCAAGTACCAGCTATTTCTTTTTTAAGGTCATCTTTGCTAAAATCTGCCATTTTTTGCACCAAATTCACGAGCACAAAAGAAAGAAACACGCTAAGGCAAAAGCCAACGCTTGCGAAAGTTGGACTGGAATGCACACTACCAAGTAAACAGCCTGCGTTGGTCATTACCGCCACCACGTGGTAGCTTTCAGCGACAGGTCACACTTCGCGGTGCATTTAAAAATTTCGCGCGCGAAACAAGCTGTGCCTTCTAGAAAAAGTTCTAGAAAAAGGGTGGGCATAGCGCTGACTAAATCCAACTTCTTTTCTCGTGTTAAAACGTTTCTGTTGAGCTTAACAATCGTAGTGCTGGTGTTTGCCAATTCTTCAAGTGCCAACAAATCCAATTTTTGGATATTCAGGATTCAAACTAGAACTCACGAAGCTGTAAGACTCCGGATACGTACCTGATGCGTTATCCAATACTTACCTATATGGCTCAAAAGGGATTACCAATGAGGACGAATGATCAAGACAATTTCGTCTAGCTTTGGTTTTAACTCCTCGAGAGTTGTGCAGCGAATGAATAAATGAAAGACTTCTAGTCATCTCGTATAGTCGCCCGCCTTTCTTCATCCCGCGCTCTTCAACGTCCCGTTAACGTTCGTCGAACATTACCGCCTTCTTGGAAGCGAACGGGTAGAGAGAACATTGTAGTCGGCTTGCCGTCAACGTTGCCCGTCATCTTACTCATCAACGTTGCTCTATAACCAACCTAGTTAGGTCTTCGTCCCGTCATTCATTAGGTCATTGACGGGCGGACTGGGGCGCCACCCGGAATTATGCATAAACGGACCAAAATCGTGGAAGAACAGGAAACAGATTCTTAGCTTACGTTAATGAAACTGAACTTGGAAATCGTAGCAGGATTTCTTCGGCTTAATGTGCTCGTTTCGCATTTTTTTTTCTTTTCTTTTAAGCGAAAGGGATGGATGCTACTACCCAGAATTTTTCATACTAGACAGCTCTAAGAAATTTGCAGCGTGGGTTCGGAAACCGTAAAGTGAAGTGACCAACGTATTGTCAACGCTCGTGAGCGGCCAACACTATGCAGTCGGTTGTATATGTGCGATCAAAGAATAGCTCTCTTTCCCTAAAGCTCATTTAGACAGGTAGCTTCGCTTCCTTCGCTTTTTAACGACGTTTAGCACTTTCAAATGGCCAGGAAAATGAGGATGGTCCACTTTTCAGCAAACAGCCAACATGCTCCCAATAAACTCATGCCTTGCTCTTTTTAGCTCGACTGTTTACAGAGAATTATATAAGTATTACATTCAGTGCCTTCTTACCCAACGGGGCAAAACAAGGGCCTTACATTAAACAGATCTGAAATCTTTAAGTTACGCAAGTGTGTCCGTAGGCTTCACAGGTGACTCCACGTTTGTTGTTTGGCAGAGCTAGAAAAATAGAGGTGCCAGTACTATGACGCTTGTTTGCTTCATTTTTACGTGTATTCCTTATCTTCCCTTTACAGCACCATCACGGATGTGAAAGAGTGCGTTAGAAAATGACATTACGCATAATAGGATGCATACAGAGCACAAATAGAGGACGAATGCAATGTCAGATTACGAAATCCTTGGAGGAATTTTTCATGTGTATCCAAATGAATCTCTTAAGAGAGAAAAGGAAAATCCGTTTGACATAAGCGGTAACTATTCTTCATGGTTGAGAAAAATACTGCGAAGTCGCAGATGTTGTTCCGCTTTTTTTTAGATCCGAAAAACTATATCAGTAGTTAAAGCTACGTTGACCTATTCAACGAAACTTGTATTGACTCAAGTACTCCACATGTTGAATGGGAAAGCTAGGACCACAGTCACATTGATTAGTTATGAAAACAGACTGACGCTGGTCCGGTGAGCCTCTCTACTCGTTTACTCTTAAATAATCAACCACTCATTCACAACATGCCATTTTCGGGCAAAAGATTTTAATGGTAAGGATGCATACGTCAGGCATCGAACGATCTTACTTTGTGATGGTGGACATATTAAGAAACTGATCTAGACTTCACTACTTCCTGTGGTTTCAAATTGAGATTGCGTAATAAAATGGAACAAGACAGAGATTATGGCCTCCGCTGAATTTTCCGTTCGCGAGGTTAAGAATAATTCAAATCAGAAACTTTAATACTCTAGATAGTATTGTACATGCATTTCAATTGAATTCTACTGCTCTACTAAAACAAACTGCTAGACTACTACTGTTCTACTAAAACAAATAGTTTTAGAACTTGGCAAAACTTACAAAATTATTCAGGTAACTGTTCAACACTTACCTATGCACTGAAATTCTGTTTTCGCCAAGACGTTAGCTGACATTTGCAGTGGATTAACACACATCGACGTCTAATATGTGACAATGCTTATTTTTTGAAAATGTCGAAATTCGATTCCGTTGTTGCAAAAATAGGTTATGTACTTTGTAGGCAAAATTATCGTCGATGACTGTTAGTTCTTCTGACAGCAAATCTTACACCCATTATGAAGTATTGAAGTTCATTATGAAGTATTGTGTATTTTTTCCGAAATCTCCTAAACCAGAGCTGTCGGGCTTCGGAGCCAACGGTGACCACGATACTCAATAAGTGCCTAATCGGGAGCCGTACACAATACAATCAAAAGTCCCCTTTTTGCTAACAGTAGGAATAATTAGACTTTTACCTTTCAAGAAAATTTACACATACCCGACTACAAATAACAGGTTAGCTTCTCTGTGGCTTCCGATAACATTGCTTTACAACGTTTTCGTACGCGGGGACAACATTTTTGTACGCGGGGACAACATTTTCCGAAATAAATCTGCTGCTGCTTGAGCCGACTGGAACGGATAACGACTGATTTTCCGTATTTTCCGGACATAGTATTATACTGTCATGCGGTTTGTTCGATTTCTTCCAGTCTATAAAGCTGAAACAGTGTTACAGTAAGATACTGTACGTAGTAAATAGTAGAATCTCTTACCACGTGTATCCCTGGACTATAAACATGCAGACTTGTATGCCAAGTACGGCGGAGAAGCCAAGAACGATAATCATCCAAAAATCACCTGCTGACGTATAATTCGATTAGTTCTTCGCCATTATGTTGCCGTGCTCAGTCTTGCTGACTTTCATAGAAGGGTTTTACGCATATCGGTACTTTTCCACTGTGCCAGTAAGATTTTCTTCCGTTGGGGTCACATTTCCTGGTATTATTGCCTATCAAAGTATACCCTGGTTGGCATTTGTACTGAACAGTGTCCATAGAATTGTTGTTGTAATACGCCGAACCAAAAGCTGGAGCTTCTGGCATTCCGCAGTCAGCTTCCCTTCCTTTCAAACATTAGTTTTTACCATAGTTTCTTACGAGTGGCTTCTTAGCGAGGGAGTGAATTAATAACATGAAAAAAATATTTTCTTTAAATTCTTGAGACATTTCTTAGATTCCCTAAGAAATCTAAAAAAACATACAACTTTTTTAAAATTTAAATTTGTAAAAAATTTCCTCGGTTCATTGATAACTTCTTGAATTCCTTAAGGAGATTCTTAAAGAATTACGTATTTAATTTACGTTAAAAATTTGTTTGAGTAAGTTCGTTGCTTCATTGAATGCAATCTATTAAATTGTCTGATACTTTTTTTGTTTAATGTCTTAGCAAGTATTGATATCTCTTCAAGAGTGTCTTTACTTCGTCATATTTGTAAAGATTTTTTTGCAAGTTACCTGCTTTAACATACACATAGAGGTCACACAATACCAGAGAGGTACTACCAGCTGAATCATCCTCGACAGAAATAGTGTCATAAAGAATACCACTAGACAAGTCACCGTTCTGGATTGTATCTTTGCAGTAAAAGTATCCTACATCCTTTTTGTTACGCTTCTCATCCAAACGACAAAATGTTGCATTCTCACTGACCGAATTTATAATGGAGACTTTCACGTTTTGATCACCTGCATTGACATAAAGGATATACGGTCAGGAGTTGTCACTCTGTGGAATCCAGATGTCCTTACTTGGAAAGTGCAGAACAATGAGTTGCACACTATAGAACGCGCCCAATCTTAAAGAAAGACGGCGTTTATCTGACATCTGCTGAATCTGCAAACACGTTGAGATGTCATTATCGACGACTTTTCTTCTTTCGATACTTTTATAATTGTAAGTGTGGTTGCCAGCCCAGACTTCCACTCCTTTCGCAAAGGCGATATTCGGCGCTAAAACGATTTAATTAACAACATGACTGGACACGACTGATAAGAACCCGGAATATGGCCCCGATGCAGTTATGGGCTCCCTTTAGCGTGTCTACATGTGACTGAGAACATGAACAATTTATCTGACTGGTAATTTACCTTAAATTGCGAACGTTTCATTTGGAATGTGGTGAATTACCTTTCGTTATCAATGTGAAATCATTTTTAACAGTTTTAAGTGTGTTGTGAAAATTTAAACCGCGTTATTTTATTATACATTAATGTAGTAGTTTTTTACCACTAGTATACATTTGACATTTAACAGAAACTTGTGATAAATGTCAAATGTATACTAGTACGGCAAAGAGCGCAAGCTCACGCTGGTCACGATAATAATAATAAAAAACACTCGCCAAAAATTTTCGCCTTTCAGAAGTACCGGAATTGCCATTGACGAACAGCTTATGTCTGAACAATGGTTGCTGACATTTTTTATTCCTTTTGCTTAAAATAAAAACTTAAAAACTTGCGCTTTTGTAGAGTTTAGTGGGCTTTAAGGGGGCCATATTTCGGGTTCTTACTGTACAAATGCTCGCGTACCGCAAATAGGAATTGTGCGTGTCCATGTACCGTTGATACAAGTTCTAACTCTTGACATATTATGAAACAGGTGTGCACCACGGTGGCACTCATAGGTGACAGTTTCATTCGCCATGTAAAAATCCGATTCAGGATAGACTTTCCCATACATTGGTTTTCCAGGAAAGCCACATGGAATGCTCGCTTTTAAAATCAGTTTAAACATTAGGAATATTATGTAGATTGTGACATTATATGTTTTAGGCATTTAGAACAAAGTTTTGACTTACCTGTTGCAGAGTGACACAGTGAGCAAGTAAAGTATACTAGTAAAAATACGAGAGATTTTCGTAACATTGTTCAGCGTTTGGTACTTTACTTGGTACTGAACTTGTCACCACAAATTATCAACGGTTTTTCAGATTTCGCAAAAATCGATATTGTGTCCTCGGGGATTTTCTTTTACCAATTTAGTTGCCTGTTCTTAGTTCGTTCGTGCCAACGGATACCGCAGTAGATACGATAAAAATTCTGATGCAGAGTTTCAGGCTTTAACCGCCATTACCACATCCTATTCGACAAAATCTGCGTCAGACTTTGGATACAATAAAACATTGTAGCGTCATGTCCAACAATAGCCGTACAGTAGCCTCGCTACGCCTCTGCCGTACAGTTCAATCCAACGTAACAGAAATTGTAGAAACTTGCCAAAAATTCTACATAGTGTTTATCCACAAGATACACTAAGATTTCCAGTGCAGCCAAATGCAATTATTATTTATTTAAATTACATCCCATACAACTATCAAGGCCTAATACTTTTCGGGTGATAGGAAGCCTGCCAGAAGTACTTCTGTGGCCGGATCCGGCCCTATTTCTAAAACATTGACCACCTAATTCCCCTTACCACGGATAGGTGCACCCTAGCCATAAGTTCGTTGAAGTTGGTCGTATAATCGGAGTCCTAACTCCCAAACAGAACCGTGGTGCGCAATACGAAGGGGGTTAGTTCACAAAGGGAGATTCCTTGCATTCCCCCCTGTGAGTGAACTCGCCCAGGCTTGTTTGCTTTCCGTTGCACTGTTCCACCGGGCATCTTGCTTGCTCCTCCTCCAAGCCAACGTTTAGGGTTCCTCCCATAACAAGCCCAGCGCCGAACCACGCTCTGCGGACAAACGTGGGTTCAGGCAGGCCAGCGGTACACGCATTCTACGAAGTGGTGAAAGCTTGTTGCGCAGTTAGAACTTGGTACGAGTGAAAACTTCGTTTGGTACAACTCCTCCGTGCCAACCGAAGAACTTCCTTCCTTTATCAGTGGTGAAATTTCTCTCCCCGTACATCCTTGCCCATTTTCGTAATTATTTGTCTTGTCATAATTTTTCCCACATCGGTGCAACGCAAAGAAAGGAAACGGGAGTTGAGACGCCGGGTAGAGACGCCGCTCATTGCCCTTGCTACCTCCTTAAATCTCTTTACCAGTGAAAATCCCTCTTTGGAACCTTGACAACGATTCTAGTGTTTTGATAATAGTTTCAGACTGCTGGTCACTTATGTTTCGGGCCAATTAAGTCACATTAGTCTGATCCGTAATTCACGCCTTCGCAAGTGCCAGTGAGCAACTGCCAAGCAGAGAAAAACCACGAGAAATTGCAAAAAAATGGCTGCTGAGCTGGATAACCGTCCTGATATGGAACTGGAGCAAGATATTGACAAACCTGACGATGAAAACGAAGGAGTTGCCATAGAAGGCACTGGAAAACCAGATTTGGGCGAAGGGTCCAGCGCTGAACGTTTGAAGTACAAAGCCAAGAGACCGTCCAAGTAAACATGTTTCCTTATTATTGCATATCTTATCATCCTTGGCTAATCTTTCCATTGCCTTCCGGTTTTCCAAAATTCGCAGGAGCCCCAAAGCCGTGAAAGAAGGCAATGGCAATGCCAATGCGGCGGCTTTGCCTCTGAGAACAGCCAAGAATCTTCGTCGGCCTCGTAATGGCAACCGTGGTTTACCCAAGAAAGGTATATTCATTACGACAATTTTTTTTGTAGAGCCCGAGAAGCCCCGAAACGCTGGAAGTGTATAACTGCGTCAAAACACGGCCGTCAGCGTCTTTGTTTTGTTACTATACCAGATGTGAAGGTCACCTTCATGTTGGGAAACTGGCTTAGGGTTTTCGTTCCTACCTTCTTCCCTCTTCACACTATTCACCCATCGCTTTTCCCTTGTAATCGCCTCTTGGCTCCGCCCCTTCCGACCACGTTGTCTTTTGCCCGGGCCCCTTGCTTGCGTCGCGGGTCGATAAGCAGCGTTATATGCGTTTTGCTTAGACCGGTACTCCCTTTGAGTCACATCTCTTTATTATAAACTGTTTCATTGCGTAATATCGGGTTTCATCCATAAAAATATTCTATATGAGCCGTATATCGGATACTTCGTTTTTTTTTAACGATACGCGTTAAACACCGGACGAGGACGTATCTAAGAATAGTACAATGGAAATCGGTTAAGACGAATAAACATTACGGTCCCGACAAAATCCCATCTTTTTACGTACGTTTTTCTTCTCGTAAGACGAAATATAGTATTGGTTAAGACGAAAAATTTCGCTTCACGGAAGACCGACGAACTATTTTTTTTTAGCTTTTAAAACCTCGAATAAACCTCTTTGTATTTCAAACAACAATTCTTCATGAACTCCTTGCCAACTCTTAATATATTTCCCTAAGTGTTCTCGTTCTCACGCGTACAGCCAATGGGAAGGGATTGTAGAAGCTTAACAAGTCCCTTGACTGATGTTCAAGTTTTGGTCTTCCTAGTCGGTCTTTGGGCATCAGCAGTATTATCTTTCTTACCGGTGCAGAAACAGAAATTTGAGGCGGAGAAAAAGTGCTATTGCGCTTAAGGCCCCGGTATACACAAACCTCTTATGGATGAATAACACGGGGAGCTCTAAAAAAGGCTTCTCTGTAGTGCTTAAGTATATTTCAAATCAATGCTTGCAGTAAAGTTGTCTTAATTGATATCTAGTGCCTATGTTTGAGATTTTTTGAAAATACGTTTTTGTTAAATTTAAAAACTATAGGTGAATTTTTGCAAATTTTGAAATATTTGAAAGAATAAAATCTGGGTAACAGGAGCGCTAGATATCTTCTCTCAACATTTTTTTATGAAAATACCATTCAAATCGGACGAGTAGTTTTTACGAAATCATTATTTAAAATTTGGTAATTCTAGTAATGGTATCGTAAAAACTACTCGTCCGATTTGAATCGTATTGTTACCAAAAATGTTGAAAGAAGTTACATTGTGCTCTTGTCAGCCTAAATTTAATTTTTTAATATTCTAATTTGCAAAAATTCACCTACAGTTTTTAAATTTAATAAAAATATATTTTCAAAAGATCTCAAACATAGGCGCTAGATATCAATTAAGACAACTTTACTGCAAGCACTGATTTGAAATATACTAAAGCACTACGCAGAAGCCTTTTTTTAGAGCTCCCCGTGTTATTCGTCCATAAGAGGTTTGTGTATACCGGCGACTTAAAGATAAAAAAGACGATGCAAAAGAAGATTTCCGACTTTTTAACGGGAAACTTTAGTCTTTTTCATGAATTTATGGATGTGTATGTTAAATGTTAATAAACGGAAATCCAAACGTAACTACTTTATCATGTAAATTAACTGCCAATGTAGGGGTATAAACTTAAATGCTGTGTCAGTTTTTCGCGACTACAAGTATTTTTTTTTTGCATGGTACCTTTAAGACGAAATTCGGTTAAGGCGAAAAAAATTACCGGTCTCTTTGATTTCGTCTTAACCGATTTCCACTGTTCCTTTATTTTTCCAAATGGTAAAATGTCTTGTTGTGCCAGCAGTTTCTTCTGTCCAATATGTTTCTTTAAACTAATTGACAGTGGAAGTCTTAGAAAGGGTTCATCACTTTTTTTTACCGACGGAGGCTTTCGCTTATTGCCGTATCTTTTATTTGTTATTTCGAAGCTTACAAGCATTTGATGAGAAGTACCAATCCGTCACGTAATAACACTAATTTATAGGTAGTTCATATCTTTTACTTTTCTACTGTTCCTTCTACTTGTTGGTTGTTTGCCTTTTCTTACCAGTGAACACGTATTTTCCGTTTTTTTATTTCTTTACCTATAGTCCTATCTCCTTTTACTATATTTTTAACTATATTTGTCCTTTGTTGTTTTTTATTTAGATATTTGCTTGCGTGTTAGATATTATTTCCTCTACTGTTATTGTACGTCTTTAGTTTCACTGATTTTGTTGGTTATGTCCTGATTTACTTGTATTTCCATTGATTTTTTTCTTCCCATATTTAAAGTCTTGTTTTCCGTTTGTCTCTACCGTAGGAGGAGCTGGTGGAAAGGGCGTATGGGGCAAACCAGGCTCGGAATTGGAGCCGGTGGACGTGGACGAAAGGGATCCTAATTACGACAGCGACTCGATGGAAAATGGAGACGTGCGACTTGAGACTGTTGTCCCGGCGCTGTCGGAAGAAGCTATCCAGAAACATGTGGAAGAAGTGGTTTTGGAGTATTATGAACACGGAGATGCCAAAGAGGCCCTTTTGTCGTTGACCGAGTACAACTTTGGCGAGAAAAGGCACTTGGTACAACAGCCTGGCAAGGCTTTTGTTTCTTTGGTCATTCGGCGCGCGAATTAACTCATTTTGTAACGCTGTCATTTTGGTAGATGGTTGTTCACGCCATTGAAATCGCCATGGATCATAAACCGTCGCATCGTGAGATGACGTCAGTCCTCCTTTCTGATATCTATGACCGGCTATTGTCTGAGCGTGATATGGAAAAGGGCTACGACGTATTGTTGAAGAACTTGCCGGATCTCGTGCTGGACACTCCGGACGCGCCTACTGTTTTGGGCAACTTTATTGCGCGTTCAGTTGCGGATGATTGCTTGGCGCCGCGTTTCTTGAAAAACTACCAAGGAAAAGTGGAATGCGAACTCGCCAAGTAAACTCGTTTATTGTTTTTAGTACGCTCAGAATGTGGGCCGTCTGAAGATCGCTTTCTACTGTTATTAAGCTGTGTTTCGTATCGTTGTATAGACAATCATTGGTGCGGGCTGATGTACTGTTGTCCATGAAGCACGGCTTGGTGCGTTTGGATAATGTGTGGGGCGTGGGCGGCGGTTTAAGGCCGGTGCAGTCATTGGTCAGCTCTATGGGGCTCTTGCTCAAAGAATATATCTCGTCTGGAGACCTCCAGGAAGCTGGAAAATGCTTAACGGAACTTGAAGTTCCACATTTTCATCATGAATTGGTTTACGAGGTAAGTTAATATAATCGGCTCAATTATGGTTGTCTCGAGATGTTAACCTTCCTTACGTTCCATTTTTCTTTTGGTATTTTTTAATCTTATACATTTAGGTATTCTCTATCCTGATTGTCAGTTTATTTTTATCGATCATGCACTAAATTTGCACTTAAATTGGTTAGGCTGTAGTGTATGTTTTGGAAGCCTTGGACGAAGTAACGGAAGATCGAATGGTGCAGCTTCTCAAGTTTTTTTATGACTCAGTCATAGTCACTTCGGATCAGATGAGGAATGTAAGGTTTCGTTGATTTTTTACTACTTTCCAAGAACTTGATCTTTTTGTTTTTCCTTGTGCACAATTCAGTTTTACCGCCACCTTATTCATGACTTTTGGCCGCCGGAATAATAATTTTTCGCTTTTTTTGCAGGGATTTTTGCGTGTTATAGATGATTTAGACGATCTGTGTTTGGATGTACCCAGCGCTCCTGCTGTTCTAGAGCGAATGGCAACCAAGTGCCAAGCGGCAGGTTTACTCTCGGAAGAGTTACTTAAGAGGATCCCTGCTCGGTATAAATTTACTGCAAATAAGCATAATAAAGCTCTAAAACCTTTGGTTTTACACAGGGGACGCAAGCGTTTCGTCTCTGAAGGCGATGGAGGTCTCTTAAAGGCGTAAAAGAAGAAAAATAATAAGTGTGAAGGGTATAGAAAGCCTCAGGGCTATGAAAGAATCTTTTCTTTGTGTGTCATCCAAAATTTTATGAACGGTTTGGCTTGGATGTTTCTGGAAGTACTGGTCAGAATTTAAATACAGGTTGGGTTTCCTATACGTAAAGAGTCTTTCATTCTTTTCCGTCACTTTTGTTGTAAAGTATTGCGCGTTAGCCGACGTGTGCTGATAATTGCCTAGCTTTTCTTAAGGTAAAGCAGTCAGTGTACATGAATTAAATATATGTAAGGATAGAGAAGCACAGGAAAAAGCAAAATGCTACATTGCAAGTCCTTTGAGCTTTCAAAATGATTAGCGGAAAAGAACTCATACGTATAAAAAAATTAACGATACTGTAAATAGAGTTAAACCAGGATACTCTTAAAAAGTACACATGTAATGAAGTTCGATAACAAAATGGAACCATCAACAAGCGGACGCCTACGATGGTTTCATTATTAAAAAAAACAGGATACTAAAGTACGTAGAAAGCAAAATTTCTCTTATAACTCGTATTTTCTCACATGGTATTCTTTAGAACAAAAGCTTTTTAATGAAATCGTATTTTTTCATGTACTTTTTTTCTCTTTCGTCGTAGATGCCTTGCGTTAAGTGTATGTAAAATTGCAAACACTTATACGTGAAAGAAACAAGGGATTTTTCGGTAGCTTGTTTCTTAAAATATTATAGTAACTCATGAAGTACAGATAGGCCTATCGACGGGCTGTTAAATATTGAAAAGCTCAGGAATAAATAGCACGAAAGGCTTGTCATAAATACATGGACGGAAGGAAAAAAGATTACATAAGAAAATTAGTGCAGATACGAATGTGATTCCGCTGTTTATACTTTATAAAATTGATGTTCTTTGTTTTCATGATACACCTCGCTTTAATGAACTGTCGGCTTACAGCTTACAGTTCAAGGATCATGATATCGTGCCTGAAACCATGAGATTCGTGATTTTTGCACTGATCAGAACACCTATTCCGCTGCTAAATCAATTTCGGTGTGTAGTTTAGTCTGTGAACTACACAGAAACTAATAAAGGCTTGTCAGATAAAATCATCCATAGTTTCTGCTTTAAAAACGGAGACTACGAAAGAGATACGAAACGTGAACTCGATCAGAAAGAAAACGAGAGCATTTCTTACTGAAAATAAAACGCCTTCAAAAGATACGGCTAGCTGTGCTTAAACTAGTTTCTTCCGAAATGCGAAACTGGACTGATATAATGTATTGGCATTACTTTTTATACATAAGCCCCCGTATCCCAACATGTAGAGCAGCGCAAAGTAGCTCAGGCTTCGTTGAGGGAAGGCTGCTAAATTAGAAACAGGGAAATAACAGGTGTTCGGGCCCTTTCCTTTCTTACACCAAGCCTGCTTTAATCATCTCCTTCATGATGGTCGTTCCGAGTTGAGCAGGACTGCGTGTAACAACCGCACCGGCCTAAATTCATCAAACAAATAATTAGCATTTACATAACTTGCAAGTTGAATACAACACGCCCTCTTTTCCACGCGCATTTTACATACATCTCCCAATACCGATCCAAAGTAAAACGTGAACGAATACAGGCGAAGGAAAAGCGTATTTTGCATTACAATGCCTACCTTTTCAAGTGCTTGGATTTTGTCTTGCGCGCCACCTTTACCACCGGAAATGATAGCACCAGCGTGTCCCATTCGACGACCAGGAGGCGCTGTTAAGCCAGCAATAAACGAGACTACAGGTTTGCGCGCATCGCCCTTGAGTAAATAAACGATAACACATGAGTATATTAAAATAAGAAAACAAATATAAATAACCGAATATCGGAAATAAAACAATGGCAGAATTAATGAAAACGGTCAATAAAAAGGCAAAACGCTTGGGAGAGAAAGAGAATATGGCAATTACAGAGTTCTTCTCAAGAAGGTATTCGGCAGCTCGTTCCTCAGCTCCACCTCCGATTTCACCAATCAGAATGATGCCTTTCGTTTCGGGATCTTTGAGAAAAACTTCCAAACAGTCGATAAAGTTAGTTCCATTGAAGGGATCACCTCCAATGCCTACGCAAAGTGTTTGGCCTAATCCAACCTAAAGGAAGAAATAAGTCATATTTTATAATACCAATCAGCAAGATCTCTGAAAAAAAAATGTACGGTGGTAGTTTGGTGGACGGCTTCATAGGTCAAGGTGCCTGAACGAGAGACGATACCAATGCAGCCCTTCTGATGAATGTGTCCAGGCATGATACCAATTTTGCATTGATCAGGAGCAATGATACCGGGACAATTGGGGCCGATGAGGCGTGATTTGTTTTGGCGCAACAAGCGGTGTTTGACACGGACCATGTCGTGCTGGGGAATTCCCTCTGTAATACAAACAATGAGCGGGACTTCGGCGTCGATGGCTTCGAGGATCGCAGCAGCAGCACCCGGAGGCGGGACATAGATGACGGTGGCATCGGGTTGAACCGTTTCTTTCGCTTCTTGGACGGAGTTGAAGACTGGGAGACCTAGGTGAACTTTACCCCCTTTGCCTGGCGAAACTCCGCCGACCATGTTTGTTCCATATTCGATAGCTTGGCGGCTATGGAAAGTGCCTTGTTTCCCAGTAAAACCTTGGCAAATGACTTTCGTGTTTTTGTTAATAGCCAAGTTTGGCCGAGTGGCGTTGTAGCAGGATCGAACAATAAAATGTTGACTACCCACAGTGTAAACTCCACCTGAGAAAGAATGCAAAATACGGCGATCACGAGATGAGTTCTAAAATTACTCTACGAATAGTGGTCACGTAATTTAAGCTTAGTCATATTTTAGACTTACCTATACACTTCGAGGCAAATTTAAAAGCTACAACCATGGTTTTATGTGTCCTATTTAATTTGCAAAGTTCAACTGGGACAAACTTGCAGGAACAGGCTAAAAACTTGCGTGATCGAGAATTGAAAGAGGAAGCAAGTTCGATATCGATACTACAGAGTTCAAATTTCCTAGAAACATCAAACTTGCCTACTTTTCTGGTTCAGTACACTTAATTATCCGTTATAAATCCATGGAAAAATAAAATTAATGTCATTTAAAAGTTTTTTTTAACTAAACTGTTTGCTTAGGAATAGTTTACAAATGCTTGGCATCGCTGAACGTTTGTCAAGGTCCATTCCTATTGGTCGTTTTTGAAATCTTTGGAGGCAAACGTTTGCTGGCTCGCTCCTGAGGCAGTTGGGTCCATTGTCAGTTGTGTTAGCATGTTAGGAGTGCGTTAACGAACACTAAGCAGTTTTTAGTATTGGTCTAACATTTATTGGATAAAAAGTGCAAAGAAAAAGAAATGTCGGGGGAAGGGAAAACAAAACGTGAGAAGAATCAAAATATTCAAGTGTTTGTCCGCGTCCGGTAAGCTATCTAACATAACATTACCTTCTTCAAATATGTTTTCCGTTAACTAAACGTCTCTTTGTAACCCCAGTATTCTTACGTTCTAAGCATTCATATACTTTAAGTTTCAAAACTATGCATTGTGATCTACATAATCATGGTGTAATTGAAAACTAAAATAACTACTCGCATATCCTTTTGTTTAGGCCATTGAACTCCCAGGAAAAGAATTCTCGATGCGCCTTAGTGGTAGATACTCCCGGTTCCAAGGAAGTCAATGTCACAGAAAAAAGTTCCAGTACCAAAACATTCTCCTTCGACCGAGTATTTGGCTCAAATTCAAAGCAGGTAAAGTTTATCGTGATCAGATATTTCTATATCCGTTTATATGAATTGTGTTTGCTTTCTGTAGGTTGATGTCTACAAAACGGTGGCAGCTCCTTTGCTGCAAGAAGTTTTAAATGGTTACAACTGCACTGTGTTTTGCTATGGCCAAACCGGTACAGGCAAAACTTTTACAATGGAAGGGGATAGATGTAGCGATCCTTCCGTCTCGTGGGAAAATGTAAACCTTTTATTCAGATATAATAAACAGAAGTGTAGGAATTTTCCGTTCTTTTTCTTGCGCTAGGATCCCTTGTCGGGCATAATCCCCCGTACGCTGAACAACTTATTTGACGAGCTTCGCATCCAAGAAGTAGAGTGCACAGTTCGTGTTTCTTTCATCGAACTCTACAATGAAGATATTTATGATTTGCTTTCGCCTACGGATGATACTTCAAAATTGCGGTAAATCAAACAAAATCAACAATCGGCTCCCGGAGTAGTCAGTAGACAGAAAGCATAATTGTATCCATTTTTTTTTGGTCTAAATCACAGACTCTTTGAAGACACTGCCAAAAAAGGATCCGTGATTATCCAAGGCGTTGAAGAAGTGACAGTGCACAACAAAGATGAAGTCTATCAAATTCTGGCCAAAGGATCTGAGAAACGACAGACAGCGGCTACATTACTCAACGCCCATTCCAGGTAAGAAAGACGTATTGCAATGTCAACTTTAACAACAATCTTACGAACTATGTCACTATTGTTAAAAAGATTTTTTCCTTTTCGCCAAACTTGCTACGAAAAGCCGCTAAATCCCAGGTTCTAGCCATCGTAGATAGTGCATAATAAGCTGAATTCAGCTAGAAAAGTCCCTCGACTCAAGCGATAAAGTCTGACCAAAAGATTTTCAAACGGCAGTTGAAACTACAGCTTTTCCTGAGAACGAAATAAAGTCGAGAGGATTTCGCGGGTTTTCTTGCCAGCTTTCGGACATAGTCTTTTTATACATGGCATGTAAGAGACTTTTTGCCTCGATTTGCTGCCTTGCAGACGTTTTCCTCTACAGTTAAAATCTTGCTATAACGAATCCTAGTTACAAGTCCACAGGTCCTTACGAAACGCCCATATAATGTATAGAGGGAGCACAGGGTATAACGCATATGTTCCTTTATTATAAGCAAATACTAAATTCGCAAATGCCTCTAGTTATTTGCAAATGATGTTTTGTTCTAAGTGGGTAACCAGAAAAAAATCACATAGCTAAAATAAAAGCAGCAGCACAGGACGAACGCTGCTCTTCCCCCTTAGATGACAGACCGAACTAGCAAATCCCTAAAAAAGAAAAAGAAAAAAATGCTGCTGTTGGTGCCGTACATCTTCCCACGAGGCAATTGTGGTATAAAAGAAACAGCAGTAAACTGTGTGACTTGAACATCCACGTAATTTAGCTTAAACTCTCCAAGAAGGGTTTAAGTGGCGTCAAATAATATCAAATAATTCAAAGCCCAAATCGTAGTTGACATATTAGTAGATAAAAGTGAACAATATGTTTAAAATGTTGATAAATTAATGCTCTAGAAAATGCGTTGATTTTTAATCAGCATAGCTAGTCTTGGCTGTAACGAACGTTTCCCTTCTCCCTGCAGGTTTGTTATAGCGAGATTTTGTTGTATTTATGACCGTACAATCGATCGTGGTTAGAGTAGGTAAGAGATCGAAAGACGGCCCCCAAAAGGGCTTCTTACTATTTTTCTTTACTGCTAGTTGCTTAAATGAAGACATTTAGAAATGGTCCAGCTAAATCCAGAACTTGCCTGCGTTAGTGAATTCAAAGAAAGTATAGGACGTTTTGAAAAACTTACATATCCGTTTCTTTCTTAACTCCTTGACTTGAAGCATGGAACGAATGTTTTACCACTGAAAATTCTCCAAGGCTAGGAACTGTACTGAAAATTCGCTCTTTATTTTTAAAAACCATATCTACCTTGTTTTAATTATATGGGCAAATTTTTACTCCTCGAACAATTTTCAAAATTCTCTTACAAATGAGTTACTCTTACACCTGGTTAGTCTGTTGCAAATTAGGACGCGTTGCACTTGTAGAACCTGAAGTACGAATGGAGGAAGCGTTGCATACTGTTCTTGACCTCGGAGAGCTAATAAGTAACTCTAGACAAACCGGGACCAAAATATTTATTTGCATTGTTCGTCAATGTCGAAATTCTTGAACCATTGTCAAATTTTGCTTCGGTGTCGTCCGTGAGCGTTCCAGCTTAAAGGGCAATGGACACCAAAAAACAACTTTATCTTATAAAAAAAGAGCGAAAAATCTAGTTTCCGGATATATGTGTCATTTTCTCAGGTACGAAATAATATCGAAGATATTCAGGAAATAAGAAATCCGAAATTCAAATTTGCCCGCCCGTGACGTCACGCTTCTCATGGCGGGAAAAGGCCAAAACTTCGGAAATAAATATCTCCAGAATGGCTGGTCAGAAAAAATCGAAACAAAATTCTCCATTCTTAGAATAATGTGTATTGTAATAATCCATCAAAATCTGTGGACGCGGTTTTGGTGTCCATTGTCCATGAAATTCAAATTTGCCCGCCAATGACGTCACCCTCCTCATGGCGGGAAAAGGACAAAACTTTGGAAATAAATATCTCCAGAACGGCTGGTCAGAAAAAATCGAAACAAAATTATATATTCTTAGAATAATGTTTACTGTAATAATCCATCAAAATCTCTATATGCGTTTTTGGTGTCCATTGCCCTTTAAGGCCCCGGTATACACAAAGCCCTTATGGGCGAATAACATGGAAGATTTCAGACATCATAATTTGAAAACGGTCAAAATTTCAAAGATATTGTTTCGATAGTAAAGTTGATATTAGTCATGACTAGTACACAACATCGAGTTTTTGTGAAAAAAGGAGTTTGATAAATTTGTACACTTTGACTGAATGTGTGCTACTTTCTTATTATACAGAAAAATGGAAATCGGGCAATGTGGTGCACTAGCTCTGATTTTTTAAAGTTTAACGATAAAGAGAAAAAAGAGATCTGTTGGGTAGTTTTTGTGATATTGTGTATGAAATTTCAAGGTTTTGTTTGATTTTATTATGCTTTACCGCTATCCAGAGTTTCTGTTTGACTTCGTTTTGCTTCTGTTATAAGTCACTTGAGCAGACCTACCTTCTAAGAATAAAAGCGTGTCCCTATCTTTATTTTTTACAAATTTCGGAAGTTGTGTATACCGGGGCCTTAAACTAGGTCCATAAAGGGAGTGTCCTGTGTTGGACTACGACTAATAGAATAATGAATATACATTGACTCCTACTTCTCGTTTTTCGTATCAAAAGTCTACCCAAGTCAAAGTTACCGTCTGTTATTAAAAAGCCCGTATTATTAATCATTATCCTACGACTAATAGGATAATGAATATACATTGACTTTTTTCTCGTTTTTCGTATCAAAAGTCTACCCAAGTCAAAGTTACCGTCTGTCCTTAAAAAGCCCGTATTATTTTGTACCTAAAGAACTTTGTGTTAGCTAACTGTTTTTTACGTGTCAAGTTTCTTTCAGTTTGTTGTGTTAATCTAACACCTGTTCGCGTAGTTTACGGTCTAAACGCGTACTCACTTGTTTTAAATATATTTTTTTCTCTTTCCAGTCGCTCGCACACCGTCTTTTCACTCACAGTGCACATCAAAGAAAACACAGACGACGGCGAGGAGTTGATGAAGATAGGCAAGCTGAACTTGGTGGATTTAGCCGGATCGGAGAACATTGGTCGTTCGGGCGCTGTGGATCGTCGTGCTCGCGAAGCCGGTAACATCAACCAGTCGCTCCTCACATTAGGCAGGGTGATTACGGGCTTAGTTGAAAGGGCGCCACACATCCCTTACCGGTAATATAAATAAACCATCAAGGGAGCGAAAAAAGAAAACAGAACGCTTTTTTTTCTCCCTCCGTTGTTTAAAAACCTGAGCTAGGGATTTATTTTCGTTGGTTTTGCAGTGAATCCAAGCTCACGCGCTTGCTACAAGATTCCTTGGGTGGGCGGACCAAAACTTCCATTATTGCCACCATTAGCCCTGCCTCTTGCAACGTAGAAGAAACGCTGTCCACGCTCGATTACGCCCACCGCGCCCGTAATATCACCAATCGCCCTGAAGTGAACCAGAAACTCACCAAACGAGCTTTATTGAAGGTAATCTCTCTTTTATGCCTGGGCTGCCTTTTTGTTATTACATTTGGTTACTCCTTGTTGAGCTAGATCGTTCGATTCATTCTGATTTTCAATCGTGAATAATTTAAATAAATTATCGGAAGAAATGGCGATACCTGGAATAGGATGCCAGTTCCCAAATCCGCTGAACGTAATATGTAGAGTGATAACTCACACTTTAGTGTTTTATGACTTGGTCTTGCAAGGTTTATGAGATTGTTTTTTTATAATTATTTGGGACCTGAATAGGACTCTGGAATTTAGTACGTTTTCAAGCTAAATTTGCCCTGTCCAAGCTGCGGAGGAAGGTGACTAATGGTGGCGAACTTTGTCACGTTAAAGCAGTCGAGATCTGTCAGCAAGTTTATTTTTTAGTATTTGGGACTTGTCACGGGCGTATGAGTTTCGACACTTTTTTACGTCGCTCACCCAGCGTGAGTCAAGAGACAAAACTTTGGGCTCCTCTTTTTCTTTTTTCTTTTTTTTCCCGGAGACTTGGCACGTTAATCTATAGTCGTTCTTTGGGTTGTTACGGAAGCTGTACTTGGTCGTCACCACTAAGCTCTCCTAAGTTACCCTCCAACCGGATCTCTTTTATCTTCAGTCTATAGCGAAAGCCCGTGCGAGACACACGTGCTACGGCGTTTCTTGCAAAACTGGGCGCTTTTTCTGCTTCAGGGTCCGGCTGTCACAAATGTAGACCCGCTTTTTTTTCAGTCATTTTCGTTTGAGCTCACTGTGGGCCTCTATTCAGGGGGGGAATGGTCGAACTTGCTATTATCGGCCTATAATTAGCGATGTGGGTGCTGCGTTGGTGAAAAGTGCGAGTCAAAACTTTTGTCGGATGCGCATATCTGTCGAGAAAAGTGAATCCTAGCAGCTTTCCCCACTCGTTTATTTTTGAACTTGTCGGAGTTGGTCGCTGGGAAAGTGAAGAAAGACTTTACAGAGGGAGGGGGGAGGTTGTTGGGTTTTGGAAAGTGCCCGAGTGTGTGGCATATTGGGATCCCGCCAAACGCTGGTGATTGTGCATAAAAAGGGTGTTAAACACCTTTTTTTTGAAAAGTAAAAGGGTGTAGGGTACCGTTTTTCTTGCGTCGAAGTTAAAAGACCCGCCTTCGTCAGACAGTGTTGGGGTTTGACACAATCGTAACAACGCGGACATGTGACCCGCTGGCCTCCGTTTTTTGTTGCCAATTTGAATCTTCTTCCGAACATGGGAGGGTGGGAGCGGTGATGGGGTGGGGGCGGTGCTTAGCCCTCCTACCCTTTTGCCTCCTCTCCTTACTGTTGGGGCTAGGACTCATCATGGGAGGATTTGCGGTTTTTTATAAGGTATTTTTTAAAGGTTTTTTAAGGTATTTTTATAAGGTTTTTTATAAGGTATTTTTTAAAAGATATTTTTATAAGGTTTTTGTTAATTTTTTAAAGATTTTTATAAGGTATTTTATAAGGTTTTTTATAAGGTATTTGTCAAGTTTAAATGAGAGTCAACTTGCGAAGTAAATGAGCTTGGAAAATAAAGCGTAAATAAAATTGGGGAGTTAAGAGGGGCATTTTTTAATGGGAATCGGGCGTGAGTAGCTCGTTGCCTTCCTTGTATTGATAGCTAAGTTTTCTTCTTTTTTTTCCTTTTACAACTCGCAGTACGATCATTCATAGCAAGCTAGATTTGTCTGAAAGTCTGAAAATCATATATTGTTGAAGTTTATTTAAGTTTGTGATTCTGATTTGCCTTTCAGTCTGGTTGTCAATTTATGGTAGGTCGTTCATCGCTGTTCGTAGAGGGGCATTTTGAGCCGATATTGGATGATAATTCAGTTGCGTTTGTAAAAAGAGAAGCAATTTGTTTGCCAATACGACCTATTTGCATAATGTACTAAATTTTTCTAGCATATTTTTGATCCAAAATTATAATAATAATAATAATAATAATAACATGATGCGACTACTCTTGGGTCCACATTTGCTGCTGCAATTGTATTTCTACTGAAACTGCTTCAAAAACCAAATCATGGAACAATTGGAACTGGCATTTTCTTTGACGCGTTGAAAGAAAATTGCCAAAACTTGGATAAAAATTACACAAAATATCGATCCTTTTCATAGAACGGGTTGCGTACACCTGCACGCTTTCGATGGTTCAGAGATATTTAGACCAAATACTCAAATTAATACGGTCGTTTCTGTATTCTCGAATTCCGCGTTCATGACAAGCCCTTGTGGAAAATATTCTCTCTTAAAGGAGGAACTACGATACATTGGCACTTGAAGAAACATGATTAAGAAATAAAGTGCTCCGAAATAATGGACGCCGTTCTTGCTTTTCAAAAGAAAAAAGGAAAGTAGCATACCAACTGGTTTATAGCACTGTACCACTGACTCCTGGTACCTCACTCCGTGTCGTTTAGGGAAGATTTTCACTTGTTAAACAAGAGAGTCTGTCCGTAAAGTCACATCAAGTGGCCACCTAATTTCCTGAGAATAAAAATGGATTTCTCTTTGAATTAAAAATGTGAACTTCTGAACGATCAGAAAGTATAATTTACGTTGAAAATTTCAATTGATTGCAGACTTCTTTTCGTAACAGAGACTGGAGTTAGCGAAGAAGTTTGGAAAACTAACTCAGATATCGTCATACACGTAAGAAAATTAAAGAGTTTCAAAAGAGGGATTTTTTTAGTCTAGTGAATTTGATACTTCACATTCTTTAAGCCTGTGAAAAGTCGCAATTTTCCTTATATTAATACAAAGTAACGAACCATTTTTTAAAAAGTGGAGCCGTTGGTTAGTACAAACCGCTCGGGTACAGAAAAATTCTTCGATGGCCTGGTATTCGTTATAGCAGACCCTTTTGTGCTCATTTCAGGACTTTCGAGGGGAATGTCAATTTTTTGTGTATTGACTTCAGTACAAGCTGTTTATGACGATGAACGCTCTGTAAATTGGCGGAAGACGGAACACCGAAGACCCTATTAGTTTCGAACTCCCATATCTCGTTTTAACTAGCGACTAAGTAAACTAGTTAAGAGGAATATTGGAGTCCCAGAGGTCTCGGTCATCTCATATCCAAGAGAACCCGAGTGGCGATCGAGTTACCGCAAACGTCAGCGACTAGCGAAAATGTCAGGTTATTGCTACAAAACAAAGTTCACAAGTCAGACACACGGATTAACCGTCATTCATTAATCTTGTCATTCTGTCATGCAATTGAAACTTGAGTCGACTATAAAAGTCTACTATTAGACCATAAACTTGCACGTGGCAGTTGAAATCTATTAGTTTTAAATAATGGGAGGAGAATTTCTAAAATTCTTCGCCCCGTCTGACTTTACCTGTCGCCTGAACCCGAATATCGAGTCTGCCGAAACGATTGTACGCCTCTTTGTGTGTTAAAAGAACTTTTGGAGCGACTGGTGTACGTAACTGGCCACGTTAAACTATCTCAGCTTGTTAAGCTGGTTGGGATTCGTTGGAAAGTTCTCACGTTGCCAAAAAAGTCTACGAGACGTGTTTACGTCACGCGTGCTTTTGCGAATTGGGGCGAAACGGCTATTGTACCTAATTAGGATGAGAATAGCGGATGGCAAAATTGGATAGTGGTTAACCATGCCAGACGATGGCTTCCAATTTTTCTTCGTACTCCGCCTTCGTCATGTAACTTATGTGACTCGTCGGACGTAAGAAGGACGATCAACAGAAGAGAGAGAGAAAAAAAGAGAAGAACGCAGGGGCGGAATTTTTTCTTTTTCGTTTTGAAACCTGCTTGTGTATACGAAGTGTGGTTGAATGACAAGATATGATAAAGAGAACAAGCAAAAGTTGATGGAAACTGCAGTCAAGATCACCTGTTGCCCACCTTCCCTTTTTTTCGTGTCTTTTCATGCCGCCCTCTTTTTCATGGGAAAGATGTTTCCCGAACAAGGGAACCCACAGGTTCCTCCAGTTTTGTCGGGAAAGGTGGGAATGGTTTTTCTTAGATTTTTTTTGTAAATTCGTTGGTAGCTTAATCTATTGTTCAGCAGACAATATGCGATCCCTTTTTAGGAGTGGCAGCAGCAGCTTTCGGTAGATATCGTTTGGGCGTCTCCGTATTTAGTGTAGGAAGTGTGGTATTTGTTCGGACAAAAACGGAAAAAGTTTGTGCCAAGCCACCCCACCCCGTTCTTATATGTTAAGGTTTTCGCTTTTATTTCCCAAGCGGTTTTTACCTTACTCGGCCATCGGTAAGGTGCAGTGATCAAATGAGAGAGAGAGAGAGAGAGCCAAATACAAAGCAGAAAAAGAAAAAAGAAAATTCCACTGCATTGGTGGGCTGCTAGCCAGGGGACCTGTGTGGTACTTCAAATTCGTTGTCGAAGAATTCATATTGCATATTCTTCTTTTTGGCAAGGTTTTGTTGGCATTTTCACGCGTGAGGAGAACTCAGCCCAGTGTTAGTAGTTTCAACCACGAATAGAACGTCGAACCTAGATACATTGAATTTAGCAGAAGCAGACGTTTGAAAGCGTTAGACTTTATGAAGCTTTCTGAGAAGAAAAGGTCGTTCATTCATTTTGCTGTTTATTTTGGTGCATTTTTTAAAAAGGGACTTGCCATTTTGGGTTTATAGCCCTTGTGTTGATATCGTTTACATATTTAGTCGTTTGATTCGGTCTGTTTGCGAATTGACTTTACGCTAGGCAAAGTAATGCCCGGTCAATGGGAAAAGTACGCGAAACCGCATTTTTTTCGTATTAATGGTGCAAAGAAATACTTTACTTTCCGTACATCGGGTGCATTGCAAACAACTGTTACAAAAGACGGGGATAAACGAAAAAGAAATTGTTACGTCTAGATTTCACAGAGATTGGTTTTTCTTTAATTTTGCAGACAATTGCAGCCATGGCATTGACTCTAAAAATCTTGTCCCAGAAGTTTTTCTTACATCCGGGTGTGACATGTTGCGAAAGGTTGCTCCGAGAATCTGAACTTTAGCTTGGTATCTTGTAAGTGAAACCTGGAGTAAAAGGCAGAAATTGATTTCCTTTTACATTGTTATTGAAATTGGGAAGCGTAATTTGACAACTACAATCGCGAAGTCATGGAGCTTAAAGAATAATTATTTATATACGGATTCTTTATATTCTTTATATTATTATATTATTATTATATTCTTCTTCTTTATATTCTGATAATTCTTTATATTATTATATTATTATTTTTTATATTATGATAATTCTTTATATTCCTTATATACGGATACCTCGTACCTCGAAATTCAATGGTGCTGTTTACCTCGAAGTTCAAATCCGCTTGGAGTTTTTATTGGTAGTGGAAGCTGCCATTTCCATTGATAGGTTTTGTAAAGCACCCGTTTCTACCGGAAGGTCTGTGCGCTATGTTACGCAGTGCGGCGTAATGCGCGTGTTTTCCAAGAACCTGTCCGTCATGTTCCCGAAGTACTGGGTGCGTTTGTTTTCCTTTGCGGAAGAAATTTATGGGACATTTCAGGCACGAGCACAAACGTGCAGTAAGGCACGTCAAATGAACCGGGTTGAGAGGATTCGGAGAAGTTTGGCATTCTTTGGGGAAGCTTTCATGTTTTACCGTAGGCCCGTAATTCACTTTATGTAACTTATTCGACGAGCTCAGGAATTTCTAAAAATGTTCTGAAAACGTCCCAGAAATGCAGACAAGGCTGTATCAAGTCGTTTCCTGGCTTCTGCAAGACAATTTGCAACATTAGCCTATTACAGTGCAACCCGCTTAATTAAATAGGTTCTGGACCTGACAAACAATATTCAAAAATGCGGTTTATTCAAATATCCAGTGTTGTTTTTACGTTTATATTGGATTAAATGGGCTTAAAATGGGACCGTCGACTTTTCGTTCAATTATGCGGTTTCTTCAAATAACCGATATTCAGTTAAGTGGGTTCCACTGTATTTGCATTGTAAAGCACCTGATTATCAACACTTGTGGTGCTTTAGAGCAAAAACGAGTCAATTGGAGAGTCAAATTTGCAGATATTTTCCTGTGAGGACACGCTTTCTCTCCTCACTTTTGCAGTCAAGTTATTCAAACGAGCTGTAGAACACGATCTAGTTACCCAAGATTATGAGACAGTGGGGTGGTTGATCATGGTCAGATTGGCCCTAAAACTTTCTGATACCCGTGCCATGCGAGTTTTTTTCGTGACAGGCCCCGATCCTGGCCGCGCATACGGGTGAACTATGCAAAGGAAGGTTGGTTTGTCGTGCCTATGCATAGAGGACCTCCAAAAAAGCCAGTCTTATTATTATGTCTATTGCTGTCTGATGTATTCAGCAGGCTCGGTACCTCTCTCGCGTGTCCGTAGATTTTATGCGTACGGAAAAGTTACCGCCACACTTGGCCTTTGTCATTAACACCCAATGCCTAGTTTTCCAGACGACCCCGTTTTTTTTTTCTTATGTTGTGCGTGTGTTCCTCCCCCGCTTTTTCAAATTTTTATGACGTTTACGTTTCAGGTTTTTATGCTGATAGCCCGCGTTCCTCTTGCAATTAGTATGCCAGACATTTAAGTGTTTTATTAGTAGCGAGATTAGATGAGACACCGCAAGCTTCGGAGCTGTCCTAAAAGCCTGTATTTTGTTTTCTCATTTGGCGTTTTTTTTTTATAGGAGTACACGGAGGAAATTGAACGCCTACGTCGCGATTTACTAGCATGCCGCGAAAAAACGGGTATTTATTTGGCGACGGAGAATTACACCCAAATTATGGCCGAAGGCGAAGCTCAGAAGAAGGAGATTGTCGAAAAGACGCTGCAGTTGCGGGCCATGGAGGAGGAACTGGCGCGTAAGGAAGAAACGTACGCCGAACTTCAACAAGTGCTGGCCAAGCGGGACGAGGAATTGGCGGAGAAGACGAAAAAACTGGTGCACACCAAGGAGAAACTGGTCAAAACGCACCAGGAGTACGTTTCCTCCTGCAAAGACCGCGACGAAAAACACCATCTGATGAAGGCGCATTTGACGACCGAAAAGACACTCAGCGATCAAGCCAAAAAACTCCTGGAAGTGGCCCAACATTCGACGCAAGATTTGAGCAAATTGCATAGCAAGTTGGATCGAAAACGGTGCGTACCTTTCGCCCAGCTGGCTTCCCTTCTGTCGAGTTTGGGCTTATGGTTTCTTGATTTTTTCTTTGGAACTGGTTTCAGTTAGTAAAGTGGAGTTGGTATTTTTTTTCCCTTTTGCGAAATGCGTATTTCAGATCGCATTAATTTCTTAACTTGTGGTCTGGTTTGTCCGTTTCCTTTCTCCGCTGGTTTTTATTGATTGATTTTTTTCTTCTTATTATTTATTTATTGTTGAATTTAATTTGTCGGGGTTAGATCCATTGACGAAGAAAATAGTCGCATCAGCCATGATTTTCGCCAGAGTTTCTCCCAGAACTTGGCTCGAATGGAGGACTTGCTGGTGCAGTTTACGCAGAAACAAGCGGATTTTTGCAAAGATATGCGAAACAATTTGGGTAATTCTAATGAATAATTTCTTAAGGGGATTTGCGCGATGACCATAAATTTCTATTGGGACCATTAGGAGGGCGTTTGGAAAAAAGAGGTAAGGAATTGGCTGCCGTTAGCGAACAGATGAGTTCGTTGGTCCGGAGCCAGGGCTCGCTGACGAACGATTTGCAAAAAAGTGTGGCTGACCAGGTAACGTTTAGTTTGCCTTGATTTATGGTGAGCGAGGGAAAGTTTAAGGCAAGCAAGGTTTGGGTTTTTTTTTTTTTTTTGGCATTCGTAGACACAAGAAGGACAGAAGTTTTTGCAGACCATGATTAAAAACACGCGGATGGAGTCGGAGGGCCAAATTGCCAACATGCAAGCCTTTTTAATGCAGTCGTTTCTGCCGAAACTTCAGCAGATTACGCAGAATTTACTCGACGAGTCCCAGACCGTCTTACAAATGAAGAAAACCTTGGACCAGCAGGTGAGACGCGTATATATTAACTTTTTGTGCAACACTTTTTTCATGGTTTATTTTTCTTGGAGTAGATGGCATTGCAGAACGAAGTAGTGCACAATTTTGTGACAGAACAGCGCGAAGCGTTAAGCCGCATGCGCTCCGACTCGCAACGTCTCCTACAGGGCCAGCGCGAGAGCCTCCAAGTGATTACCCAGCAAAAGAAAACCATCGAGCAAGCCAATACAGCTAAGCAAGCGGTAAAAAAAGGAACAAGAGATTTAAAACGTGTCTACCTTAGGGGCTTGACTCTATCCTTCTATTTTGGACCCTAGGACTTTGCGCAATATCTCTCGCAAATGCAGATTCTCCTAGTGGCCATGGAAAAATCCCAAGCGGCCCATGATTCTCAGCTGGTGAGTGGCGTCGAAGGATTGGCGGTGGCGATAGAAAATCAAGGCTCAGGGTTAACCGACTTGGAAACGGTGTTGGATGGCGTTTGCCGTGAGGAGAGCCAACGCTCGACAAGCTTGGAAACGCAACACACTTCCACTGCCTCGACTTTGGCCGAGAAGATGAATGAATACGTGGATAAAGTAAGAACTTCCTCGGGGCTTTCCTTCTTTTCGGTTACGTTTTTTATTCAACGTCCTTTTCTGTCGGGATTACATATGGTCGATTTGTTTCCATCTTTTGACATGTGAACATTCGCTTACGTTTTCGGTTACCGTTTCAGCACGCTGATAGCAACTTGAGCGCGACCAAGCTGGTAGAAGCCACGGAATCCGAAATGAGGAGTCATGTGACAAACGCCCAAGCCGCTTGGCAGTCGCTGCATACCGCCCATGAAGCTGCTGTGCGGACCGAAATGGATTCTCGAGCGCAAGGTCTCAAGCGTCACGGGGCGTTGTGCCAAAGCATGATGTCGACCGTTCACGCAGCTGCCCAGACCCAGGAAACGTTGTTGGAAGATCAACGCACAGACTTTACAACGTACGTACGGGAACATCAAGATGATTTGGACGGCAGGTGTTCCGCGGTCAGCGACTGGGCGGCTCTGATGAATGCCGAGTTGAGGGCCCGTGATGAGGACGTTCATAAATTTCTCACGGAAGATTTGCGGACAGAGTTGCCTACCGGTAATACTAATTTCTGCGTCTCCTTTGCTTGGCCAACTCTCTTATGTAAAATCAAAATGGTCTTGTGTTCGCCGGGATTATCGTCTAGTGTTATTACCACTTTCTCTCATTTATTAGGCAAAACGCCACAGCGTCGAGATTTCCAGTATCCGCGATTTTTGGCGGCGACTTCTCCCCACGACCGCATTTTAGAACGCTTTAGGCAAACCGCGAAAGTCGACGTTTCGCCTTTGGATATCTCCTTACAGGAAGAATTAATGGCGGACGACTTTCAGGTACCAGAAACCCCGGTAGCCAATTCGATTCCCTCAAGCCCAATCTTAAAGCCAGCAAGTTCGACAGCAATAACTCGTTCGAGTTCTTTAACGAGCTTAAACCGCGATCATGAGTCGTTGACGAAATCTGCTTCCGTGCAAAGTCTCAATTCGACATCTAAGGTAACATTTATTGGAAGAAGACATGCGAGTTGCAAACTTGAAAGAGCTAAATTATCAATGTATTTTTTACATGGCAGGAAAATAAGGAGAATACTTCAGAAAAATCTAACGGTATGAACGGACATGACGGCAAGCGAGAATTGAAGTTGCCTGAAACGAGGACATCCCAAAGCAGAAGGAAATTAGCAACGGCAAATAATTAAACTTATTGGATCTTGTGTCTTTTTACGTGAAGTTACTGTATTTTGACTTTACATGTAATTGTAGTTGTACTGGCGAACTCTAATTTTGCACCGACTGAGGTACTCTTCTTTCTCCTATAAATTTCTGTGTTTTATTTCGTCTCTTGAAAGCTTTTAGCAGGCTGTCAGTATGAAGAAAAGTAAACATTGGTAATAAAACACTCGATCGCTGTCATTTTCTTAAACGTTCTTCACAGAAATGAATCATATCGAGTTTGGAAGCGCTGGTTTTGAACAAATGTCTGAATCAACTAAGACTTTATTGCTTGCTAAACTTGAAACGGTTAATCTCCTGTCTTAAAATTTATATGGCTTAACTTTTATAAAGTGTGTACAAATAAATCAATCGATCGTGTTTTTGTGTACGCAATCTGAGTCCCAACATTAACAATTCAGAGTTTTGAGTTTCGGAGCTTTTCGAAAGAGACGGATCATTTGCCTCACATGGTATGGATTTCACGGTGAAGTGGGGCCTGGGCATCGTGCGGGCTCGTGAAGAATTCGGCGCTTTTAATTATGTGCGTTGCTCTTCGACGGGCAATGACGGTAGATTTTTTTCTACGGAAAAATTAATAAGTAAAAAAAAGCTATCTGGGCACTACGTTCTTGACACTGGGAGGAAGGCGTGCAGGTCACAAACGATAAAGTGAGACACCGCTCGCGCAACGGCCGCGGCGCTAGTATAGGGCGGTTTGCTGGGCCGTTTTTTTGCTGTGTACTGTACACTTACAAGTAGTTTTGTGTCAGATTGTTTTGACCCTATCCCGAAAACATAGTTATAATGCCACGAATGTCACAAACATGTTAAGTAGCGCAAGGGGACAATTCCATGCTAAAAAAAGCAAAGGGGACAAATACATACCTGGCTTAAAGTCATTGTGCATTGGCTTCATTCGGTATATCGTCTTTTACTGGAGCGATTATTTTCTTCTCAATATTATTATTATTATTATTATTTAACTACGGCGTGATCGTAGCTCTTTGGCTGTAAAGGTTTTATACAAGAAGATTTAATACACTGGATACTGGAGCGATTATACTTACGCTGAATGTCTCGCTGAAGTTAAAAGGCGTTAGCTTACAGCGCTTCTGTCGAGATAGGTTATATAAAAGTCTTCGATACCTATTGGTAAGGGCGAGTTGGCCGAGCGGTCTAATGGGTAACACCGAGATCGTGAGGTCGCAAGTTCGATCCCGGCTGAGGCCTGGTTATTTTATATGAAAAAATTCCAGGCTCTCCTGGGTATTTATCCTCCTTCCTTCCCTATCCGAGTTCCTCCCTGGCTCGGTCCCTATCTATCGTGCTTATATCTATCCAGTATGGAGTACCTAGTGGTTCGGGAAACCGAACCACGTGGGAAACAGAAGGATAGGAGCGAGCACGAGGGATAGGGACCAGCTAGGGAGGAGCAAGGTCGGGAAGGAAGGAGGAGCTCCAGTTTTTCACGATTTCTGTAGGGGATCCCCTTTGCTCAACATTGTTTCTTATGGAAAATAACCCGGAAAAAGCCTTTCCAGCTCGAAAACGAGACCACGCCCACTTTTTCGAATTTTGACCAATGGGAAGACAGGATTTTTGGAGGGGGTCGCTATTTTTGCGGGAAATTCAAAAAATACGATTTTTTGGGTGAAAATGTATTGAAAAAATACCACAAAATACAGCAAAAATAGGTTTATAAAAATCTGAATTTTGCGTACAATTTTCGGGGTTTTAGCAAAAGTATTTTCGGAGGTGTTTCGTGTTCAATTAACGCAGATTTTGGACAGAACGCTTAAAAAAATGTAAAAAAATCGGAGAAAAGCCTTTAACTAAAACTTGGGACAGTAAGATTGCTAATGCTTAACGCAGTATTCATCTGATCAAAATTGGCGCTCTGAATAAAAAAAAGAATTGAAAGAATGTAATCATGCTAATCCAGCGAGACATTAAATGCTGTACGAAGGGAAGTACGCGGAACACATACATTTTATTAATATATCATGATTTCGGTATACTCCCCTTTGTAGATCAGTTAAGAGGTAAACGTCTTATCTTGACGAACGTTGCACACCTCAGCTAACACAACCAGGGATTTCTTTAACCAGTTATCTTTCCTCTGTTATATAAATGGGATGTTAAAAACTTGGCAGTTGACTTTGTCCTCAAGCTGCAATTCTATATTCAGTGGTGAAACTTTCATAAAATAAGGAGGTTATAAAATTCGACAAATACTTTAATAATTTTCACCAATTTGTTGACAGGAGAAAGCCACTAGTAAAATCACAAACTGTTGTGTACTAACATCAAATTATCGCAACACGGAAAAAAGCGAGTGACAGTTTGATTTTACAGATCTTTATTTCTCGAAAGAGCATACTGGGCAGTTAGTACGCAACACAGGAAAGCAATAAAAAGCAACGGAGTCAGGCCGTCAAACCTATTCAGAAGACCCAACGTAGGGCGACTGCACAAGTGTTAAATGCCTACGGAAATCAAATTCTACTAAACATACCGAATTTCACGTACAAGAGAAGTAAAAAAAGTAAGCTTAGAGCACCATAACGATCCTAAAATTTTACAAGCTTTTTTAAAGGTTAAAATTCTCCTTGTGTCAAACACTAAAACAGCGATTAGAACTGCGAACATTTCTACATATAAACGCCCCCGACTTATTTTTCCCATTTTTTTACCTCTAATAAATAACTTCCTAAAAAAATCGCCACAAGAGGTCAAATTCTCTTTTAAGTCACAAAAACAGAAAGAAAAAGGTTTTAAGGCATCTGGCAGTGACCCAGCCGGTCCATTTTGTAAATTTCCCTTGCATCGCCCAACATCATTTTTTTTATTTTTTATTTTTGCGTCATGGTTGTTTTCCGTTTATACGACTTCAATCTTGAATGGCGATCCAGGAATATGGTCATCACCCCACTTCACTACCAGAACGTAGTCTCCTCTGTCGCGTACCATGTAGTTGACCTGGTAGTTATTATATCCCATATGCTTAATGAAAGTTTCTTCACATGGACCTTTGGGACCGTACACACCAACGTACAACATATTATTGCCTAAAAATACAGAAAAAATTGTTTATAAAAATGCCCAAAACAAATTAAAAAAATTAACATCCTATCTAACGCTTGGTTACGAAAACATTGGAAAGAAATGGCGCACCTGCATCACCGGCCGAAATAGTGAAGTTGTTCTGCCTGTTCAGATACGCCTTTTTCAAACCCATGCCTTTAGACGTGACTTTGGTGGCGTCCGATTTGAAGACGGGAAGAATCGGGCCGCTCGCTTTGGTTTTGGACAACTTCTGGACCGTCTCCACCACCACAGAAGACGTCTCCTGCACTCCACGCTCAGCCAAATCTTCACCTAAATACGCCAATAAAGAGATTTAGCACTAGCTATAGTCTACAAAACATCAGCTTACCTTTGCATAGCACTCGGAAAGGAGATCCCACAATATGGTATCCGTTATACTTGATAGTCACGTAGTAATCTCCAGGTACCAAGGGCGTGTAATGCACTTTATATCCTTCTTCCCGCTCTGTGCAATCCATGGACACCTTCGAAGGACCGTCAATAGTTACGGCCAATGTACCCGCGCCAGCATTGCACGTGTCAACAACAAATTCTGATTTTTGGCCTAAATAACGAATCATATTATAAGCCTCTAGTAACTTCACAGAAAAGAAGAAAAAAAAATAATAGAGAAAAAAGTTTTCGTGTACTCTACCTGTCTTGATCTCCTTGAGACCATTTCCGTAGGCAGTAACTGCCGCAGGATCTGCGTCGTCTTTGCCCACCAAGAGACGGAAAGGAGAGCCGGGGATGTGTACGCCATTGAACTTGACGTGAATGAAATGAACGCCGTTTTCACGTGGCAGGAAGCGTATCGAGTAAATATCCGAGTCGACGGCAGAAATGAAGCAGTCATCCTCTAGACCAGACGGGGAAACCACCTACGGAAACACACATAAACACATCAGTTGTCTCGTCATAGAAAATTCAACCTCCCCGGTGAAAATAAAATCATGGGTTCTTTTCGGCATGGAATTTTTTTTTTAAAAGTTTAGTGAAGTACCTTGGCATCAAAATCGCCTCTAGCGCCATTCTTGCGGACAATAAAAGCTTGGGGCTTGTTCACTTGGCATCCAGCGTCCGGAAGCTGTCCTACTTCCACTTTGTGTGCATCTCCCTGGGACGGCACGACGAACACTTTATAAGGCGAATCAGGGATGTGTTGGTCGTTAAACTTGACACCGACGCGGTATTCACCTAACATCATCCCAGACAAAAAGATAAAAATAAGCGGGTTTTAAAACTTAGTTACACCAAAACCATAGTGTCAGATCTCGCACCATCCGATTCTTGGACTTGCGAGGTACTAGTCGTACTACTTTCGAAAGTAACTTCCTGCGTAGTCACGTACTTAAATGCACTCATTTCTGTTCAACTTTGTCAAGTACGAACGCCGACTCGAGTAAACTCGCCAGAGTCGTTACGACACCCAAACTGTAACTGGAATGGCAGACGCAGCTGGTGCTTCTCCCAGTGAGTTCCCAGTTCCAGTTTGTCATAATATAAAAAAATGGTGTTCCGTGGGATGTCAATATTTAAATATAGCTCGGAGCAAGTTGCGTCAAGAAGGAACACTTTAGGTCATAAGGGGCAACAGGGAATGGATGAGTCGCACCGGCGGATGGAAATAACTTACACTTTTTCACCAATGTGCCAACGAAAATAGCCCCGCTAAAAAATTTCGCAATTCCCGAACTCGCGAGCTGTAAACTTACCAGGCTCACTGACTTTGTAGGAAACGTAGCAAGAACCGTCCTTGCGGTCTTTGAAGTCAATCTCGGCTTTGCTGGGGCCTTCGACGGAGATGGCCAAAGAGCCAGCCCCCGCTTCACGGGTCCAAACGTTGAATTCACAAGGTTGGTTCTGTTCACCGCGTTCGATACCAGGTCCACCAGCGTGCACCCGATGGGCTCCGCCGTCACGGAGAGGGCCAACCGTGAACTGGAACGGAGAGCCTATGAAAAAGCAAACATTATTTGAGATTTTGCTCATACTGTTGATTTGAGAAAGTTATTTTTACTCCGTAATTAGCAATTTTGTACAATGTTGCGCAAAAAAAAAATAATTTTCGAACGAATCAGTTACTTGGGGAAAGGTAGAAAGCGCAGTTTGAAAATCTTCGCATGTAATTATGTAAAAAGTATTCGTATTGCGTAATTATTATTGACGCGAAATATGTAAAGAATGTTTGTTTTGAACAATTATTATTGATAGAAATTAGGGACGAAAATTTTCTTCAGTTGTCTCAGAATTTCGACATCGAGAGGAAAGGTTAAATAAATTTACGTGAACTGTAATTGTGCTGCAAACAAATTAGTCTTCACAATAAAGATTAGACTATCAAAACAGACATCAGCAAAGTGTTTTGAGAGAAATAATAAATAACGTAGCACGCGACCACAGAACACACTAAGGAACTAATCTCCCCAAAACGAAAGCTGAAGACGATAATGTATCGCAATGCGACACAGTTTGTCTTTAAACAAAACAAAACAAATAAATAATGTAGATATCAACAATATCTATGACCCTAAAAGTTCTGAGTACGTAAGGGAGCAAATCTTTGCAACAATACCAATGGCGTAACTTATGCAACAAGTCGTGTTATCTGTCTTTTTTCCCTAGAAAATCGAACACTTTCAATTTTCGCGGTTTACCATCACTTCGACAGCGATTGGCGACTCTTCGCTGCGCAAATCTATGTAAAGTTTTCTTTTTGCTCAGCACGGTACAACTGTTAATATTTTAAGATAAAACAAGCTGTCATTGGGAGAAGCGAAAAAAAAAGATACACAAGCATTTACCTGGGATATGGACTTCCTTGTATTTGACAGAGACGGTGTGAACACCCAATTCCTTGGGAACGAAAGTGACTCCGTAGCCACCGTCTTCAGTGGCAGCGATTTCACCATCTTCCACCACTCCACTTGGCGATGCAACGCTCGCCGCTAAATCAAGCGCGTCAATTCCTGGACAAACACACGCAAACGAAAAACAAAATATGACAATTTAATTTAAAGACCTCAGTTTCAAATTTTACAGGATGCCCATCCGATTTCTGTCTTCCTAACGCAAATAAGGCAAACGACAATAGCAGAAGGCGAGTATTACCAGGAATTTTGAAGGCCAATCTGCACTTGCTGCCCACTTCCGTCACAGGCACAGCCTCCCTTTGCTTCTTGATCCGCTCCGTCTGCATGTTGGAACCCTCACCGGAGACTTTCGCCGTAAAGGGCGATCCAGCGACGTGGTTGTCAGCGAACTTCAAGTTGATAATGTAATAGCCGGGTTCGGTAGGCCGGTACGAGATGTCCAAGGTACCGTTTTCGTTATCTTTGCAGTTGATTTCTGCCTTGCTGGGGCCTTCCACCGACAAAGACAAACCGCCATAGCCTAACAGAGCCATACTGACATTATTCACCATGTTATCGCAGTTATATTTGATCACTTCTTTAATAGAATATTTCCAATGCAAGCCCCGTAACCATTATGCCATCGCAAATCAAACTCACATGTCTTGCTTATATTTTTCTACTCTATTAATTACCTTCTTTGCGTTTATGAGTGTATTTTACTTTAGTTGATTGCATACTGATAGCTTATTTCTTTCATTCTTTCCTAATATTCAATTCTTTTAACACTTTTATTTTATATGGGTCTAGATGTGAATAAAGCTCGTTATCTGTTCAATTTCTTCATCTTTTTTCATATTTGTATTTACTGTTTTAAATTCACTTTATTATCTAGTTTCTTAGACTATACTTATTCAAGACAATCATACCAGCTTCGCGTGTGTCGATGTTGAACGTGTTATCCACGTGCGTTTTGCCTTCGCTGAGGACTTTGCCCGTCACCTTCACCTTCTTCGCATCACCAACTTCCCGCTCTGCCACCTTGATTTTGAAAGGCGAGTTGGGGATATGTTTGCCCATACGCTTGACAGACACATAATGATCACCTTCTTCTCGGGGCGTGAACGAAATACCTGAAATTGAGAGAGAGACACAAAAAACGGCTCAATTGAAGAACCATTGCCCAGAAGAAGAATTCCCCATAAATCTCTTTCGTACCTAAATTGCCGTTAGGGAGTTTCTTCAAGAAACAAGGCTCTTCCAAGCCACTGGGTGCTTGGATGGAAGCGTTCAGCATGCGAATGTCCTGATCCGCCACGCGACCGGGCAACGAAACTTCGCTGCTGGAGCCCACACTGATTTGGTTGCGTTTACGACCTTCACCTGTCATCGCATCCATTCAAATTATTGTAAAATGTGCTTTTTCCCCTTCCTGTTCAACGATTCAGACGAAAAGAATGGCTTGGCTGGGCTTACCAGTAATCTTGGCAGTGTACGGACTTCCCTTGATGTGTTTGTCGGCGTATTTCACCGCCACTTTGTATTCGCCCGGAGCTGTCGGCAGGTACGATACCGAAATCGTACCATCTTTGTTGTCGTGGCAACTAATTTCGGCCTTGCTGGGACCTTCGACGGCCAAGGATAAGCCTCCAATCACTAAAAAAAAACAAAAAAATAGGAATCTTTCAGTGTGGAAAAAATCCAGTCTCATTATATTGGTATCCTAGGGTGTACCGTACCTGCTCCAGCATCTTTGGTCGAAATCGTGAAGTTGCAAGGTTCACCACAGACTCCTAAAGTTAAGCCCGGTCCGTATGCAGTCACGTATCCACTGCTAATGGAGTCGACGAAGAATTTAAACGGCGATCCTAGGAGGTAAAAACAATAAAAAAATGAATGCAACCCAATCGAAACGAGGACCCAATGGGGGAAAATGATGCGTAACAAAAGGGCGGCGCCGCGTTTGGCCCCAGTTGGTCATTTTCTTTGCGTACCTTGGACGTGTTCCTTGTTATACTTGACATGCAACTCATGCAAGCCTTCTTCGCGGGGTTCGTAACGAACGCTCACGGTGCCATCACGGTTGTCTTCAATCACCGGTTTATCTACGCTTCCACTTGGCATTTTCACTTCGGCTGCAAAACCAAACAAAAACACATTTAAAGAAAAATAGCTTAGCATGTCACTCCACCGGATGGATTTCTTTCCAAAACAGAAAGAAAATGGGAGGAAAATTGGTCTTTCCTTTCGCATAGCGTTCCGGATGTGAAGCATTATACATATATGAAAACAATTACCGGGTAATTCACCTAATATTTTTTTAGCCACTGGCTTGACAAAGAGGGCCTTCAAAGCGTTTCAACATGTTGCAAAACTTATTTCGTAACACATTTTTTTAAATTTGAGTCCTGGGCTCCAGGACAGAAAAAATTCTCTGTGACAGCTTTTCACTCATATGATCTACAAATTCTCCACGAAGTTGACGATATTCCTCCTTTCAAACTGCACACTATGCCTATTATGAGCATGCATTGAAATCACTAAACTTTAGTGGTCAGTTCTTTCTCTTCATGGGCACTTCAATGGACAATTGTTGTGATGGTTTACGCGAAAACCGTCTCATAATACTAAATTATCTTTTGACAGTACAGTTAAAGGTCGTAAAATCTGGAACACAACCAAAGTTTTTTTCGAAAAACTGTATAGTTAATTATGAGGAATGCAACAAAGTTGAACGTGAAAAATAACATTTCCTCTCGTTTAACTTGACTGTCAAAAAATATTTTAGAAATATATTATGGTTTTCGCGAAAACCATCAGACAGTTTCCTATAGAAGTAAAAGCAAAAGCAAAGAAAACGCCAAGTTTTAATTTTATCAGTGCTCAAGAGAAAATTATGACATGTTTTTAAAATATGGACTATGCAGAGAAAATAGCTAGTAGCCCTAAATTTACCACGAAATTCGCGGGAGGTATTCCTAAGAATGACGAAGTTTGTTTCCACAGCGGTCATAATACTCAGTTTACGATACTCTAGGCCTATAAAAAGGTCAACCACGTTTCGGGTTTAATTAACTGTCTACCCTCAAGTGCGACGCAATCGACTTTACGACTTCCTCTTGACACCAAAAAAAAAAGAAAAAAAGCCATAATTAAGCAAATCAAGGATCCGTGACTGAAAAAAAGATGTGGTGTTCTCGCACATGTCGCTCCTGACATCCTTTACGGTTTTGTTTTCTCGGTTTGGGCACGCACACAGAGAGATATCTGGTGTCTATTATGTATCTTGCTTCTATGTCTGCCTTCAGCTAACGCGACTTCAATTCAAAGCTATTTTTTTCCCCCAAGATGTCACTTCCTGATTCGCCTCCAACTTTGGCAGGCGCCCACCGGTGAAGCCTATACGCTTCCACGATCTGAGGAAAAAGAAAACTCCGTTATAATTTTACCTGTCACGTGTCCTCCTGTGGTCGGCAAGGGAATATTATGTAATTCCACTGGACGATACTGGTATTGTTGAAACGATTGTTGATGATGGCGATGAGTTTCGCTCACGCGTTTGGTCTTGGTTGTTTGCTCAAAAACTTGGTAGTTATCACTGGAAGCCTATAAAAAAACGGCAAAAAACACATAGACATAGGATTAGTGATTGATTCTCGGTTAGTTTGCTTCGTAATACAGTACAAATGCTACGATCGCAAATTCATCGCCAGTAACTGCCAATACGTGTCGCTCCTTCACACACGTGACTGACGCTTCCATATCGTAAGAATATAATTCTTCTTCCATAATACTTTCTCAAGTCTACGTTTAAGTCCAAAATATGACGCGTTGAGCTTAAAACGCTAAGACCTGAGAACAAGAGGACTGAACTGAATGAACCTGTGCGCCGATGCCCCCAAAGTCCGGGAAGAAGAGGCAGACAAACAGGACACTGAAGCTATCTATAGTTAGTTTAGCACGTTTCCTTGAATCGAGTTTGCTAGGATGTGGGCATGGTTCCCACTGAAAAATCTGTAAAGGTAGGCTACATAACAGTACACGCTATCAACTTCAGACATTTCCCATACTTAAAGAGCAATCGACAACTAAAAACAACTTTGTCTTATAAAAAAGAGCAAAAAAGTTAGTTTCCGCATATGTTTCTTTTTCCCAGGTACGAAGTAATAACGAAGATATTTAGCAAATAAGAAATCTGACATTCAAATTTTCACGCCCGTGACGTCACGATTCTCAAGGGCGGGAAAAGGCCAAAATTTGGGAATAAATATCTCCAGAACTGGTGGTTAGAACAAAATGAAACAAACTTCTTTATCTTTAGAATAATGCTTTTATAATAATCCATCAAAATCTCCATATGCGTTACGGCGTCCGTTGTCTAGGAAATTCAAATTTTCACGCCCGTGACGTCACGCTTCTCATGACGGGAAAAAGGCCAAAAATAAATATTTCCAGAACGGCTGTTCAGAAAAAATCGAAACAAAATTCTTTATTCTTAGATGAATGTGTATTGTAATAATCCATCAAAACCTCTATTTACGTTTTTGGCTCTTTGGCCCTTTAAGCTCTTGACCATTTTGCTTCTCTTCTCATAGAGTTTTGTCTGTTTCCTTGCAAATTGCAAGAGCGAAAAGGTTTCAGTCATATTTCTCGTCATTTTTGCCATATTTTACTTCCTTATAAATTTTCGTCATGGGTGGAAAAGAAAGGCGTGTGGACTCAGATTGCAGGTTTTAATTTCTTTCCTACTATGGGTTTAATCAAGACGAAGTGCGCCGAAGACGAGGGCGTCAACTTCACAATGCCTAAATTGGCTACAATGTGCACATAACGCCAAACGAGGAAGAAAAACATTCTACGCCCCTCGAGCTTTTGATAACTTTCATAATTCAAGGATCGCTAGAATCCATGTGCTTAGGTCCGTTACGGAATTTTGACCGTACCCAGATTTAACCGATCCAAAGTATATGCTCTCTTCTAATCTACACATTTTTCGAACGATTTACAAAATTCACTATAAATAATCCAGAAGACGCTAGCATGACGAATTTAAAGCAGCGACCAGCTACATTTCACGCTGAATTCGCTTCCCAAGAGACAAAAAGACAAACGCACTGGGGATGGGGGTGGACTTTTGTCTAGGACTTTTTAAGTCAAATAAAGAACTCTCTCCTATAATTATCTAAACATATTGAATGGGGATTTGACCTTGAACAATTTCTTTTATAAATAAAACAATATTACTTAAAGCCGTAAAATATACAATACGTATACAGTGCATCATCTACGAAAATTTCTCAGCTTGTGCGATTAACCCACGAAAATGCCAGCAAGTACCTTGACCATAGTTTCAGAGGAGTTTCTTATAATTCTCATAGTTCATATCGGCACCAGTTAACTAATCTGACGACAAAAGTAAATTCGCCGAAAGGAAAGTTTGAACTGGTTTACTTTTAGGATTGAAAGTTCTATCTGATCCGTCTTAAAGACATCACTGTCAGTGTCCATTAACAGAAATGTTTGAATTACTCTTAAGAATATCGGGTTGCTCTTCCCCCAAGACACTCTTTGAATGTGACGAGCTACTTGATACGGGTCTCTGTCACCGCTGTCTTGGCATTGTGTCAACATGCTTAAACTAAAACCGTGCCAAAAAGCAAGTCTCAGCGTCTCGCAATATTACCTCGATTTTGATAACAATTATCAAATTATATTACAGCCTATGATAATGCTTGGGATAAAATGCTTTAATACTGAAACCATAAATATAAAAATAAACGTGCCATATCTCATAAGCCCATAAATTTGGGTGATTCTCAACTAATAGCTTCACATAAATAAAATGTTTCCCTTAAAACCAGCCATTATTTCCTTAAAAAACTAAAAAAATGTGTACCGAAGCATAAGGAAGCGTAACATATAATGTCTTGGAGACTTTATGAAGAGCCTAATCGTAGATTGTAATCTATTCTCTCTTTCGTTTAGTTTCATTTCCAAAAAAAAGCGTAAAGCGAAGTAAAGCCTTCCCCCATGGGTGGATCCTCCTCTCCTATCGTAATGTGTATCGCGGTGCTTTGTTAACCATACCTTTTTTCTCTCTCTTACTACAACAAGGACTAGTAGTAAAAACTACAACCCAGCCTTGACGCTCTTATTTTAAAAGCGACATGTTTTCTCTCCAGTTTTACTACGCCTAAAACCGATTCTCCTCTAGGATTTAGAAACGCATCCACCGCCCTTCATTATATATTCGGGTGGCAAATTCCCAACACACGAGAGCGAGTCCTTTGACCATAAAAGGTCAAGTCGCACTCACTCGAGCACAGCCAATTAATAAACACACACACTCGAGTGCAGAGTACTTTTTTCTTGGGGCCATTTTGGCACAGCGGTACTTTTTGTCGAAAACCCCCTTTGCGGACTCTTGCCCTTGCCCAGGGTTGACAAGCTCAACAGGTTATTGGAGTATACCCAACCAGAAAAAGAAAGAAACAATACCAAATAGGTATTTAAGACGTAAAAGTTTGACGGGGATTTGTTGGCTTTTTTTTATTTGCTGAAACGTTAGAAAATTAATTTGCTGAAATTTGCTGAAACACTACTAGTGAGAAACAACGAAATAATATTTAAAATCATATTTATTGTATTTTTTTTAAATCTGAACCATCGTAGACGTAGCCTATTGACGGTAACGTATATTTCTTTACTTATTACAGAATTCGGAGTGCAAATTAATTTACCATATCATTAATTACCAAAAGCATATTAATTTAACGGAAAAAGCTATTGACTACAACACCAAGTTTGACTCCATTGATTAGGTGTATGTTACATAATTTCTTCTAATACAAGCCTACATGGTAAACTACCAAGTCTGCAAAATATAGATTTTTAGTTGAAGGTTTGCATGCGCTACTGACGTTTTAGTGTTTATATCCATGAGCTATTAATTTCAGCGTATAGCTACTGTAGAATCTTAACGTGTTACACAGATATTGCCCATGTGCTAATATAGAATTGTTGATACTTCCATCGAAGGTGTTCTTACCGTTTTCGAGATTACTTTTTGACAAAGTTTTAGGTAAACCACTGGTTTCGTCTTTCACTCGTTTACGATCCATTCTCTGTGGATACGAGAGACTCGTTTCCCGCGGTTTTCTCGTAAACGGTACCTAACTCGTAAACAAACGTAGTAGGAAAGCTTATTGGAGCTCCGTGGTACATACTGTGGTATACACAGAACTAACTATAAATCTGTTTTGACAGCGATGACGGGAATTCAGAAAGCGTGACGATTCTACTCAATAGGAACACGAGAATTACCCATTTCACGCGCTACGAGTAATTTTTCTGGTTCAAAAAACGAAAAAAAACGGGAACAACAAATCTCGCTCTTTCGTTTGAAACTTTCTAAAAAAATCTACTTTAATATAAACAGCTTTTTCTCTACTAATTCAATTTAGGTGAAGCGGTCACACTTGCAAACTTAATAAGGTCTCAATCCTCTTTGAAATCAGCCACTAAAATACCCCACACCATCTTTTCTCTGAAACGAGACAAGTTCTCAGCATCAAAAAATCCTGACCCTGATGAGAAGTTCGATTAGCGTCTCCATTCACATCCCAAAAGGCGAACAAACAAAGGTTAACACAACAAACAAATACACTAATAATTACGTAACCAAATTGTGAAATAAAACAAAGCTACAAAATAATTAGACACAAACAAACCTGATCGCCAGCAGCACACGAAAGCTTAACCTGGTTTTTAAAATATAAAATAACCTTAAGCGAGAGCAAACTTATTTGCGTTCCTCACACACAATTATGTTCCCTCATTTGCACAGTAATGTTTACTTTAATGGATATTGGTTCAATTCTTATTTTTTTTTACTTCGTCAGTATTCTTTTACGCCCTTGAGGTCTGTTTGGATTTTCTGACCGCCTCGAGAGCCATTTGCACCCCATTGGCTTGTAAACGCTATTTTTTCAATAAACAGGATTTTGTTTATTTTATTTTTTTGTTTATCAACCTTTCGGAATCCGGAATCCATACGTTGAGGCCAAGGCGGCCACCGAATACTCAATTTGGCATTTTCGACTTCCTCGATAAAGGGGAATGTAGGTTCCACGGAGGGCGGAATGAGAAAACGGATCGAGCGCACAAACGTGGTCGTTTTGGGCGTTCGGCGAACGGGATTCTTTGCACTCGCCACATTGGAATATTTGGCTCGGGAAATGGTGTTCCCTGGGACAGACGGCGACGTTGGCTCGTTGCTTTGACTTGGTTCCGACGCTTTAGCCGCGGACGAGCGCGAGGAAGTCCAGTAATGACTGGAATGACTCGGTGTTATCACGGAAGGCCGCGCATAAGTGGTGTTGGTTTTGTTACTACTAGACTTCCACGACGGACTGGACACTGCACATTTTTGGAGGATCATTTTCGCCAGCGAAGGACCAACTTTATATCCTTGGCTTGGTTACTTGCCCACCCCTTTTTTTGGGGGGGGGTACTTGGCTGAGAAACTCTTTACAAGCTTCCAGTTTATGGAGCAAACGAGAATACGTGTAAATAAAACGTTCCTAACACACGCGCGGAATGCTAATTTCGTTTTTCCTGGAAGTCGTTATAAACGCGTTAAAGCTTAAAATGAGCTTGGGAAAGCTTTTCTGAGGACACATAAAACAGGACTTAAAATGTCACCCCGAAAGCACACCTGTCCATCTTGCGCTACCGCGTTTTAATGTTCGTAAGTGGGCAAATAAAACCAGCCTCACTAAATATTTGCTGGGGAAAAAGGTAAACCACGTCTGGCGCAAAAGTGTGCTCCCCGAATCGTTCTAAAAATCTGACTGCGACGCTGCATAAAAATCCAAATGGCCAGCTAAAGTGACAGAACAAGAACTACTTCCTTGCATTCGGTTTCGGCACTAACATCTCACGTAGCTCAAAAGCGAGCTCAATGCAGTCCGTTACAGGAGGGCAGGGCGGAAAACAAGCAAGGAGGCGGAGCGTGAGACTTAACAGTGCAGGTAAAGCCGCCCGAAGCGAAATTTAAAACTTTCATGCTCCAAGAGAAGGAAAAAGGAAAAAAAAACTACTCATAAGGCGATCACTTTTGCTCTGTTGCAGCCGACAATGTCAAGCAGGAAATCCTCAATAGAGGATTGATCGGTGCTCGAATTCTCAAAAGGCTCCGCTCATTTGATTGGTTTTTTTCCTTTTTTTTCAGGAAAAAAATCTTAATTTTCTTTCATTTGTGGCCATGTTCTGGATACTTTTTACTGATTAGTTACATAGTACGTATTTCATAGTTCTACATTCTTTTTATTAGAATTTTTTATTTAGTAGTTCTTCTTGTTTAGCAATTTGTGTCCAATGGTTAATACTTTCACTAGTACTACCTATATTTTCTTTCTACGCAAGCCTGTGTTTTTCCTTAGCCTAATTTAATGTAATTTTCTTTTCTATCGCATTTCGTTTTGAAGTGGATGCTCCCATTTTTCTATCGGGCATTCCGATCATTTTCTACCGACATTTAAGACATGACAGGTGAATGAATGGAGTGGAGAAACGACAAGTCTCATTAATCACTAGTTATGGACCAGCACGAGTCTCTTGAAGGCATCCCAAGTCTCGCCAATAAATAATGAACTGAGCAGAGATAACTCTGGAGCGGAACATGTGTTTTCAGTAGTTTTCTTAGTAAGCCATAACTAGCACTAAAGATCAAGAGGAGCGACTAGCCCACCGCGTTAATTTCTCAGCTTAGGTTTTTAGTTCCAGTCGTTACTTTCTTTAAAAGCCAGTTACTTAAACTAAAAGTAGCTGTTCCGCATCACACTAAAACGTATCACACCATTTCTAGACTTTGTGAATTAAATTGCCTGTGCTTCACAACAATATTCTCAGTTACGAGAGCAATCCAAGTGTCGTCTGTAAAATATAGAGAAAGTAATACAAAAGTAACTAAATTGCCCAGGTGAAAAGTTAGTTCATCAATATTTTCCAGGAAAATAAAAATAAATATCTACTTATTCAAAATTTCAAGTTATTCCTCTTAGAATGCAGTCCTAGATTTAATCCAAATTTTGCGATGACTGGATTCTTGTAAAACTGCCTTTAGATGGAAAAGGGGATTTAGACATTTCGCTCTATTCCAGACGCAACGAAATTATTAGTACACGTATTGTACTGTACGTAGCATTTATTCTTAGAGCAACCTGCCGGCGCTGAATAGTTTTCAGCTCAACTAGCAAGAAGAACTTCAGTTCACAGACCTTTCAATGAAATCCTGTACGTGTACATTAACGGACACTTCGTGCAAATTTTGTTGCTTTTGTGCACTAGTAGTCCTACAAACTTATTTTCAGGTCTTCTAATAATTCTTTTGTCTTTAAAATCCGCAACACACGATCAGAAATATACAAAACTTCTATGAAGTTCGACAAAACTTTAGTTCAACGGACTTACTCAAATGGTGACTTTAACTGGCTGCAGTAAGTTTACGGAACTAAGTGAGAAGATTATCAAGTTTGGTAGATTGTTAGTTCAACTGAGCTTAACACTTGAGCCGTCAACGAAACACACGCAAGAGATTTCTGCAAACGAAAAAGGAATTTCTGCAAAACGAAAATTTCTGTAAACTTCAACCGAAATGCAGTCGCTAAGATGTCTCTGCCTATCCTTACTCCGGATCTACTATTTTCGGAATGCGTCCTTAATTGTGTTATGACTGATGAGCAAAGGCAAAGCATAGCTCAAAGTTACTTCTTATATTCTCACACTTAAAGGTTAGGTCTTCTCGCAACATGGGCCTTCCGCAAATTCTTCGTTTTAATATTCAGTTCTCGTATTATAATCTACTCTTTCGTAGCGCAATCATTAGGGTCTCTTGTCTGTGTCGCGAATGCTTACTCGACGAACCTAGCACCTCGTGTCCACTAAAATAGTTTCCGAGTTCTACTGCAAAAAAGTGTCACCATAGATTACTGGTATTTCTTCGACTATCGTCACTAACCAGCCCTATGGGAATTTTTAGCGTACCGTTCGGTGGAATCCGCAAACAAATCTTACAAGGATTCACAAACGGTGTGAAGAACCAACCAATGCCGAAAGAGCAGGGGAATAATCTTCAAAAGTACGGTTTTATATATTGCCAAGGTTTTCACCACCAAATCCTATCGCTCCGTAAACATTCACAAATTTCTGTTCGCCGTGTACTACAATACTATCCGACATTTTGAGTCTCCGCCACTTACGTGCCAGACCAAGTCTTCTTGAAACTTGTACACCAAAAGACGAATATATCGCTTACCGCAAGCGTACAACCCACAAAAACATTTCTTCGCACTAATGGGTAAAAATAATAAAATCGGACTCACCCTTTACTCAAGTACTTGACCTTTACGAAGGTGACCCTTCAGTTGGACGTAAAATGGGTCTAAAACTGTCCAGCTACAATGAGCAAGTGTTGTGGGCCTTTCAACCTGGGATACTAAGGTTTGCCGCAGCAATAATAAAACTGTAAGGGAGTGGGGAAAGAGAAAAAGCTTCTGCGCGGGACTAAGGTACCCAAACTCCCCAAAAACTATTTCTCAAAGTGAACCAGCTCAAAGGTAAGCTATAAACGTTTGCTAACCTTTTGCTAACCCCCCACAACGACAATCCAAAAAGTTTATCCCGCCTCCTGAAACACTTTTCCTGCACTGACGATCTTTTGACCAAGCTTTATAATTTTATCTTCGCCGGTCCCACCAAGTAGGCAAAACGATAAGACAATAAAACGAAACTTCCCAGACCAAAAAAAATTACAGGAACTTTATCCTATAATACCCGATCCATAACTTCACACCTACAGCGTTCTTTAGGTATCTGTTCACCGGCCAACTCTAATTGCGTCCCAACTTGTAAATTGGACTAAAAAAAAACTTCCAGCTTTGCTTGATGCGTGGGATTAAAATGTGACGAATGCCAAGGATAGAACGTAAAAACAACTGAGAAATGGTCTCTGGGCAATACTCATCTTTGACGGTTGCGTCTCCGAAACGCAAAAGAAAGCACGTTAGCTGAAAAACGGATAACGTCTCGCAAAAAAAAAGGTTATTTATGATCCGCTAGTACGTTTTCGTTAGAGTGAGCACGAAAAAAGCGAAAAAAGCCCCCAATTGATTTGTGAGTGTCAAACTTATTCAAAGAAAGCTAACACAGGTTCAGCGGAACAGAACTGACCGACATTACTCTCACTACAAAAATAACAGAAATGATTTATAAATATGTCTAAATACGTTTCAAAGAAATATAACCAAACGAAGACTTTTTTCACTTTAAAACACGAAAATAAGAGGCACATCTAGAAATTACTTACTCATGAAACTGTCGCCTTCCTAATTTTAGTTCGTGTATTGAGCTACTCCAGTCCACTTAAAGTAGTGCAAGTAGCTGAGTTCACGCACAAAAAAAAAACAGGAAACTTGTACGTAAATAAAATTTAAGTAACATAAATGACTGGACGGTTAGAACATTAAATGAATCTTTATAAACTATTTACTTTTAAGTTTGAGTTTCGCACTGTTACTTTCATAATTGACAGAACTGAGATTTTGAGAGAACTGAGAAAGGCATAAAAGGTTTTTCAAAGCTATCGTATTTTAATGTTTTCCTAATTTACATTCGAGAGTACATTTAACATTTGAGTCACGTTTCTGCGGGGATCTACGACAACCTACGCCGCAAAAAATAAAAAATAACTGAAACCGGACACAAAAGTAACACTAGACATAAAATTTCGTTCTGTGGTCTGCGAGTACTTTGTAATGCCACCAATTACCACACGTACCACACTAATTCGTTGGACAACACATTTTTTGGCAAGTCAAAGCGAAAACAATCCTGTCCCGCGACGTACGCGTGTCTAGAGAGTTTTGAAGACATTTTGGGCGGTTTTTGATGACCATAAGCTCCGTTCGTAAAGGAAGAGCTCCGTACCATTGCGGTGTGCCTGCACTCGTTGCGAGGTTGTCATACATAACACCAACTTTGTCACACAAAAAGACTAGTCACACTTGGACTCGACACCGGAAAGTTAGACAAAAGAAACGAAAGAATCTAACGTTAATTAACCACCAAGCCTGATTGCTTTACGGCTACTTCGCCGTGGCGTAACGAAGGCTTTTCGTGCTAACACCCTATGGACAGCGGCGAACGTGGGGGTTTTATAGCAAAAAGTCCACGATAAGAAAAGTCTTGATGCGAGTTGAAAGAAGCGGTGCAGCCGGACTTACTGTCGCAGCTCCACTCTCACCTCTTAAAATAGCAACTTGTGCGAAAACGAAAGAAAATTTCGAGATTTCCAGTCACTTTTCTGGTGGCTCTAAAAGTACGCTGGAACATACAACTCAAAAGAAACACAACGCTCACTTCTAACCTCACTCAGCGTTTGCACTTCCCTTTCCGAGAGGCAAACTTACATTAGGGAGAAAAATAAGTGTTCGACTCGCTTACAATTTTGTCATTATTCTGGCCTTTTACACGTGTCGTTAAGAAGATTGATTCACGCAGGAGAAAAAAACTAGACATGACAGTTCCGGGTCGTTAGCGAACATACTTTCTAGACAATGAACAACTACTTGATGCTTGGGCGTCACTTTGCGTCCCTTTATCCTAATGCTTCGCGTTTCGCTCATATAACACGAAAAGCGTAGACAGAAAAATAAAAATTTAAGGATAAAATTCAAACTGTGTGTAAAGTGTTGGTAATATGTAAAATATGTAATAAGAAAACACACATAAGGAATTTAGACACTTGAGTCATACCTTATTTCCTTTATAGCTACAAACAATAACCAAAAATCAGCGGGTAAACAAAAATTCGCTGTCCTAAAGGAAGAACCGTTTAGTGCAAGTTAGCGTCCAGCACTGCGAAGACAGACGTGTCACTTTTGTAAACAGCCGCGTGGCAGCTTTGACAATCCGATAAGATTCTTTCAATTCTTTCTGAGCTCCTTTTGCCTTCCTTTTTTTTGTCGCCTCTTAAAACATACCACGCATTCTAGTGATCTACGTTTTTTTCCTTTCCTAGAATAGTTTCCGCGCGATTTTTTTTTTTCAGTCACTATCATAGGGGAGACCGGGGCACCTTGGACAGGGGGTAGGTTGGACAATTTTAGATATCTGATCCATGTTTTGAAATAAAAATCCAATAAATTCACGTAATGTTCGTTTTACACAAACACAGCAACTGAGAAAGAATGAGTGTGCTCGTTAAATTCTTCTAAAAGCTATCGTTGTTTGTTTTTTTCCGGTGTGTTTCCCAAACTTTTGGGAACAGAGATTTTTTCTTCTAAGAGCGGTGTTTGGTAAGCTATCTAAGTAGAACTTTTTATGGACATAGGTGACTCTTTTGCCCTTAAAACAAGACCAAGTTTGATACATATAAGTAAGCGATTAATTACATGTCACCATTTTTGTTCAGCGACCGTCGCCGGGGCAGGTCGGGCAGAAAAAAATGGGGCAGGTCGGACAATGGGATAAGCATGGGTGAAAATTTTTCGATTTCGGGTCGAATTTTTTTTTAGACTAGCATGATCCTTATTGTTAGCATGATTCTTATACTCTTTTGAGGAGCGAAAAATAAGATGCTCCATGCCCCGGTTGCTTGCAATAGCGTTTCATTGCCTCCGTAAATTGCTTGTGATTGAATGGCATTTTACAATAAACCAGTGCTTCGTTTTAGTTAATTTTTTTACGTCATGCTTGTTTTCGGTCTACATGATTAGGGTTGTTGGCAAAACGCAAAATTTTTGCAAAACGTGAA
>JAHZNP010000130.1:0-134073 GCA_020615345.1 Triops cancriformis
GACGACGAGTGCAGTGGGGAGGAGGGATCAACACAAAACATATTCACAATCAGAGCATACCGAGAGCTGCGCTTGCGCCTGTGCGATTCTGTCTTTGCGTCTTCCTCTTCAAAACTTGCTCAACGCTGTTGCTTGCCTCTGGCAGTCCCGAGCTCTGCATTTAGCAGGACACGCTTATTGCACTGGAGAGGGAATGACAAGCTTGGTCTAGCGCCCTATGCTTTTTTATACAAGATAACTAGACTCTTTTGTGGCTCTAATGTCAATTTTAGTCATATTATGAGTTCCCGCCCTACTACAAATTTAGCGCCCTAAAGTTAGTTTGGCGCCCTTAATTTGGAAAATTTTGGTACGCACGTGCGTACTGTGCGTAATTCTAGTTACGCCACTGCCTTGATTCCCTTTATTCTGCTTTCCACGCTGCGGCATGTACCAAAGATAACAATAGTACGACACTAACGAAATGTTAAGCATTCAGCAAGTCAGAAAGAATAGCAAGAAAGCCTGATAGCCAGTGACAGGGGTGTCAGGGCGGATTCGAAACTCCGCACCGCTAGATGGCGTAATTCGGAAACAGCTACCGCTCTACTTGATGGGAAGGGCAGTAATACGACCCGGTAATCGACTACGATACTGGATACGGAGCTCAAAGTACCGGGCGTTACGTGGTACAAGTTCAAAGGACAGACAGATCTGTGTGCGATGCAGGAAGTCTCGTATTTCGCACAATAGCGTTGCTTATTCAAATATAGTGGCTTAGACTTAAGCTACATTCCAATTATTATGAGCCGTATGTCGTAAGTCCATTTTCGGAACCTGTGATAAGCGGAGTGCGCCACGTTGGGCCTGGATGAGATCATTTCTCGCCGTTAATTCACTGGTTTGCTGTATCTGACCGAATTGTCTGATTTCCAAAGGAAGTAACAAATTAAGTATCTCGATGGACTTTAAGGACTGAAAATATTTTTTTCTATGGCCGATCGATAAAGAGCGATATATTACATTTTATTATAAGAGCTCATGAGAGAATTGGCGACCTAAAGTAATGTTCAAGCCGGTGGGTCTTGCACTCATGGAGTTTTTTTTTAAGGAGGGGCATAGGACGTTGTGGTTAGTGATTAATAAGTAGGAATAATCAGAAGAATTGTTAAGCGAGTGGGTTTTAAGGCAGCACGGTCATTTTGACTGAAGCAGGATGACAAGATAAGTGATTATTATGCTAACAATACTACACAAAGTACCGGGAGTGACGGAATACAAATGGTACGGCGATACAGCTACGGTCCTGCTTTGGGCGCGGTTCAGCAGATGGCAAAGTACTGGGAACTGCGGGGGACAGGACTCGATTGGCGAAGAACTGTGAAGGGCTAGCCAACGCGCCAAGGCATCCTGGAACTTCTGGTGTTCGTTATGCACTTGACTGAGGAGGATGTTGAACATTGCCGTGCGGTAGACAAACAAGATGACGTACGAGGTGTACGCGATGGCGCCAGTGGTGCTGAGCTGGCCAGCCATGCTGATTCGGGTGTAGCTGAACACCGCCGTTGACAGCAAATGGTCCAGTTGATTGGCTAGCACCAAGAATCCGAACAGCGCTTCAGCTTTCTCCAGTAAGCATAAGATTTCTTCGTAAGTCTGCCACAGCTGGCGCGCTTCGTCATGGTGGAATGCGACATGGCCGCGCGTTACGCTCCAATGATGTAAGAAATGGGTCAGAGAGCGCCATAGCAGGCCTAAGTAATAGAACACAAAACCTACCCCTAGATCAACAGCAATTAAACCCACACACGACCAAATCACTGCGTACAATTCGACGGCAATAGCGAAGTACCACAGAGGTCCGGTTTTGAACACAGCAAATGACGTCAGCAAAGGGGGATTGTGGGAAAATTCATAGATGTAGACGACGAAGGCTATAATAGTGAGCAACTGAGTGAAAGAATGGAGTGTGTATAGCAGTAGGACAGTTTTCTGGGGCAAAATCGCAGGGTATTGTTGCACGAAGGCGTTGGTGGTAGCAAAGTCGTTTAACAAGCGGAAAAAGGCTAAGAATCGGTTTGAACGAGCTAGGAGGAAGCCGTGGTTCACAAACGGGACGATACTCCATAAAATCCAGAGCAGCGGACTGATAATTCGCATTAATTCGAGCTTTTGGTGGGCGTTCACCAGAAAGGAGTAGGTGGAGTGACTTAAGGTGGTGGCTAGGAAGGCGAGCATAACGCCACTGGCGGTCAGGGCAAGTATTTCTGTGTTCGATTTGGCCAGTAGGATTGGATCAGGTTCCGTTACCCATTCTGGTACCAACATGACGATTTTGGTTAAAATCCGGATGGGTTTTAGCGCTGCCAAAAGTGACTGACAACCGGTCTTCCCTGTTCGCACTTGTCCTACCGGCATCTTCGATATGCTTTGGGTACCCGTCGGTTTGGAAGGGCGTTGTTCCTTGCATTGCATCGTAACGATTATGGGTTTTACGCACCAGCCCTTTTTATCTTACGAAAAATAGGAGCGCCAGCCATGCTGGTACCTGGCAACCCTTATCCGTCCTTTTGACACAAAGAAATACCGAAAAAGCTTATGGTATGAAGAAATGCAAGTCGTGTATTGAGGCAGGTGGCTTTTTAAGGCTCGTTAGATAAAGTGGCGGCTGTTTCCCTTTTAGCGTATTTATTTCTGAACGCGTGAAATCGAACCCTGCCGGTAAAATTGATTGACCGGAAGTTGGCTATACATACAGAAGGAAAAACATACACTATAGATATTATTTGCTTTACCAAACTTTTAAAACAGACATTTGACAAATGAAATGTTTTGGGGATCCACCGCTATATGGAAACGTTGCTACACAGCGGCACTAGATGGCTGTTCCCACGCCAATCTTTCCAAAGATGGCGGATGCGTGAGTTTCTACTTTACTGGGTAAATTTACTTTGTCTGCAAAAGAATGACTAGATAAGTAACGATGGTGCTGAAGATGGCAGACAAAATAGAGGGCGTGACAGAGTAGATATTGTAAGGAGTGACGGCCACGACGATACTTTGGGCGCGGTACAGTAAATCTCGAATTACGAAATACGGCGACAACCGATAAGAAAGAGTATCGTGGCTACGGTGGGAAGCCAGCCACTGCGCTAGCGCGTCTTGGAAGGCTTGGTGCTCATTGTACACTGCACTGAGCAAGATGGTGAACACAACCGTGCGGTAGATGAACAAGATGGAGTAGCACACGAAACCTACGGACATAATGGTGTTGTATATGCTTGCCATACGGATGCCGGCGTAAATAAAGAACGCCGTTCCCAACAGATGATTCAGCTGGTTAATCACGACCAGGAATCCGAAAAGCGACTCAGCTCGGTGGAGTAAACCTAAAAATTCTTCGTAAGATTGCCAAAGCTGGGATGCACCGTCATTAAACAAGGCCGAATCTCCCCACGTTACGGACCAATCTGCCACAAACTGGGCCGCCGAGCGCCACATACGGCCCATGAAATAAAACACAAAGCCGATACCGAGATCTACCGTAATTACGTTGATAGAAACAGAGCAAACGCCGTGGAGCTGGATAAAAGTGGCCAGGAACCATAGCGGACCACTTTGGAACGAAGGAAGAGATGTGATTAGAGATGGGTCGGTGTAATATTCCTGAAGATAGATCGCCAGGCTGGTTATGTTTAGGAGCAGAATACTAATGGCCGAACAGTACGTCAGTAATACAGCTTTCTTGGGCAAAGTTACAGGATACAGCTGTAGCAGCAGGTTTTGGGTGGTAAATTCGGTCAAAAAATGAAAAAACTCGCGTAAACGATTCAGGTTCAGTAAGATGAACGCGTGGGTTAGAACAGGAGCCAAGACCCACTGCGTCCATAACAAGGGTTGGACCATTCTGGCGAATTCTTGGTTGAGTTGCACATTAGCGATGAAAGTGTGGGTAGACGCCCCGAAGGAAGCTGTGAGCCCAACGACAAGGCTGACGCTGATAATGAGTAACAGAACGTCGGTACGGGATTGCGCTAGGGGAGTACTGGGTTTGGTCACCCATTCCGGGATAAAGGAGACAACTTTCGTGAGGATGCGAATGGGTTTCAAGGCTTGGGAAAGAGAATAACCGTCTTCGTGGGTAGCGTGGCTTGAAATGTCACTTTTCTTTGGCATGGACTTCAAACGCTCTGGCATCTTTGAAGGTATGGAGGTGACTGGAAACAGTTGTAAAGGAGAACTTTCTAGATTTTATGGTATTTTTGAGTTATTTCACTAGCAGCTTTCTCTGCTGGGACAGCAGTGTGTACTAGTTGTGCTTTCTGTGTTAATGGAACCGTCCCTAATCCAGAGCGTTACAATTTGCAATTAAGTTAATGCCTGGACTGGGAAGGGGCGAAACCCCGCCCACTTTCTTGCACAAGCTCTCCAATATTTCACTTTAAGAGTTCCGAAAAAAAGACATGCAATATCGTTAGTGCGGCAAATTACTTTGAGGACCATTTGGTCCAATGACCAGCGACTCATAAAGACAAAGCGCTCTCTCATAGAATGTTCTACTTTTTTCGGTCGCTTAAGGCAATTAGGGGGGGCGTTACTGCCGTGTTTCATTTGAGTTGGAGCAATATCACTAAATACGCGACGATGGTGGTGCACATGGCGCAGAGAGTTCCCGGAGTGACGGTATACAGCTTATAAGGACTTATGGCGACCACTTGATTTTGCGTGCGATTCAGCAAATCTTTCAGGATCTGGTACTGCTTTCGTCGTTTCGGGTACCCGTCCAAGTTGAAGGTACTTTCCTCGACTACCAAGCGAGCCAGTACTTGCTGAAAGTCACCGTGCTCGTTGTGTACCTTGCTGATGAGCGCGTTGAAGACCACAGCGCGAAAGTAGGACAGAATCGCGTTGGAAATGTAAACAGTGACGCTGGCGGGCGTCAGCGAATTAGCGTGGCGCATTCCAGTGTACGTGAAGACCGTGGCCGCCCCCAACTGGCTGAGTTGATTGCCCAGTACCATCGGTTCGAAGAGCGACTCGGCTTTGGCTATCAAAGCCAAGACTTCTTCGTACGTCTGGCAAAGCGAGATGACACCACGCGTACTGGGAGCTGAATTTCTGCGGGTGATGAACGATTCTTGCGAGTACTGGGTCAACGCCCGGAAATGGAGGCTGAGGTAGTGGAACAAGAAGCCAATACCCAAGTCTGCCGTCAGGAGGCCGACGGCCGCGTAAATTCCGCAATACAACTGGAAAATCAAGGCGAAATAGCGCACAGGATTGGTGCGGAAAAAGACCAGCGATGTCAGCATTGGCGGCAGATGTGGGTACTCGATCATGAAGAAGGCCGATCCCGTGACGGACACCAGTTGAATGACAGTATAGACAATGTACAAGGCGACGACCGGCTTTTTTCCGTAGGGTACTGGATATTGTTGCAGAATTAGGTTGCTGGAACTGAATTCCGTGATCAGGTGGAAAAATTCGGGCAAACGCTTTAAATTCCGCCAAAGGAAGGCATGGGTGGCGAAGGGGACGCCCATCCATGACATCCAAAGCAGAGGGTTAACGAGTTCAGCTATGTTCGCTTGGTTCTTGAACAAGTACACGAAACTGTACAAAGAAAAGACTAAAAGGGCGGCTTGCAGCAACAAGACGATCAAACTTGTAGTTACTAAGATGGTCTCCAGGATCGAGAAGAGTTGAGGCTGGGGTTGGTTGATCCATTCCGGCAGTAAAAGAATGATTTTCGTTAAATATCTCACAGGTGTCAAAATCTTGAACAAAGAATGGCTTGCAATATTTTCACGTCCGCACAACTGAGCGGGTTCAATCTTCATCGCTAAAAGGTCAGCGTACTCTCGAACCCAGTGATAGAAACAAACTCAACGGATCATAATGTATCAGTTGCTTTCGTATCCACAACAAATACGCCCAACCTCTCTCATATATTTTTCATGGCCCTTTATTTTTTTCTTCTTTTAAAGTCAACATAGACCAAAGCTTTAACGCCCATAGACTTGACCTTGAAGTTTGTTTAAACGGCCCTAGAGGGCACTAACATGCCAAATGGCGCACGTGACAGCCATGTGTCTACAGTTTGGATATTAAAGTCTTTAAGAAACGCAAGACACAGATTATTCGTGTTTATTACGCGTGAGCTGCGTAGGAATAGTTAAGAAGGGAATTAAACATGGTTTGGGGTTACTTCGATTGAAGTAATATAACTAAGTAAGCAACGATAGTGGCGCCCATGGTACATATTGTGCCGCAAGTGACGTTATACAACTTGTAGGGGCTCACAGCCACCACTATATTCTGGGCGTGGCTCAGTAGATCTTTCAGCACCGAGTACTGCTTCCAGCGGTGGGGGCAATCGAGGTTGGTCGCACTCTGCTGAGCCACCCGACGCGCCAAGCGTTGTTGGAACGTCAAGTGCTCGCGGTGTACGTGACTGACGAGCAAGTTGAAAACTACCGCCCGAAAAGCGGCCAGTACGGAATTAGACATATAGAGCATGACGCTGGTTGACGTCATGGAATGCGCGCTACGCATGGCCGTGTAACAAAAGACGGTGGCGCCACCTAGCTGGTTCAGTTGGTTAGCGAGGACCAACGGTCCAAAAAGCGCTTCAGCTGTGTTGACCAAGGCCACGATTTCTTCGTGAGTTTGCCACAACCTGGCGACCTTTTGCAGCGAAAACGGTGCGCCTGTAAACTCCAGAGCTCCGTCTTCTAGAAATGCCACCAGAGAGCGCCAGTGGAGGCCCAAGTAGTAGAACACGAAGCCGAAGCCCAGGTCGGCTGTCGCCAGTCCAACGCTCGCGTAAATTCCGGAATACATATGAAAGCTCGTGACCACGTACCAGCAGGGGCCAGTTCTGAACACGCCGATAGAGGTCAGCAGGGGCGGAATGAGTGGGTACTGGAACATGTAGAAGACCAGTCCTGTGGCCGATACCAGCTGGAGCACGGTGTGGGTCGTGTACAGCCACACCACCGTCGTCGTTCGACCAGCTACCGGGTATTGTCGCGAGAGGGCGTTGTCGTTAGTGAAATCCGCTAGCAAGTGAAAGAATTGCGGTACGCGTTTCAAGTTGTGCAAGATGAATACGTGAGTAGAAAAGGGAATCCCGTTCCACAGTATCCATAGCACTGGATGAATTAACTCTATCAATTCTTCTTTTCTACTGAAAGAGACAATGAGGCAATACCAAGCGTATGCCAACAGACTGGCTTGAGATAACAACGCAGTCACGCTGAGGATAAGTAAGCTCAGGTCGGTACTGGACAGCTTCCCGGCACGAGGTTTCTCGATCCATTCTGGCAGAAAGTAAACGAATTTGGTTAGCAGCCGTACTGGACGCAGTACTTGCATTAGCGACCAAGTACCGGCGTCTTGGTCGTCGTAGAATTCCACAGGTTCCAATTTCATCGCTCTATCGATGGACAACTAGTTTGCCACTAGCTTCGATGCCTTCTGGGCATTTAGCAAAGCAAAACTGGTCATCCTGCGCCAATTATGCTGCGCCTTGTTGTTTACTGCAGTTTCACACGAGTCCTACATTTATCTCATTACAAAACTACTTGACAAAACAAGCGGGCCAGCCCCAAACCGCCCATGCTTTTACTTCCAATATCGAGTAATTGATGCTAGTTTCATTACTAAGACAATGATTAATTTTGCAAGCCTGATGATAAGAAAGTCATTCCATAAGTATTTTTTTACGGTTAATGAATTAGGTAAGCTTACGAGTAGAAGAAGAACTTTATTGACAAAAATTTGCCTTTCAGAGCATAACATGAACAAATTTACTTTTTCTTGATTTTGAACGTAACAGGCAAACCGTCTTTTACCACCGATCGAATGGTCGATACTTTGAGTCGGTTGCCGCTGGGATTGGAGACTACTAAATCTTTTCCAATGGGCACCATCTCGTTGCTCGCCAAAGGAAACATTCCGACCATGTACGCGAGCTCTTCTTTGGTCATTTTCCTTTTCGTATCTCCTAGACAATAGACAAACGGGAATTAATGTTTCCTGTCACTCGTCCTGTCAGATTTTTGTTGTTGTTGGTTAACTTCAAAGTATTGTTAAAGAGATCGAAAGGCGCTTTTACTGTCATATTCGATGGTGAAATGCTTAATCTGCGCTTCTCTGGGTTTCGGCACGACCGGTACCCGTATTTCCTCCACGACCAGCTCCGGCAGTTCGGTTTCATTCCGAGACGCAATCTCGTCGGCTACTAGGGGAAGCTCCACCTCCACTCCTTCAGAGGACGCTGGTAGTTCTATGAAGAGGCCGCCGTCAGGCGTAGCGGACGCTTCCAGCACTTGGAGGCCCAACAGGCTGGTACTGTCAAGCTCCAGCACTTGCTCTATTTCCATGGATTCTGTCGGAAGAAAAAGAGTATAATAAATAGAATAAGTCTATTAAATATAAAATATAAGTATATTAAAATAAACAGAATAAGAAATAGTATATTCAGTTCCCAATAAGAAACTTATTCTTATTGCTTACCAACTGCGATCTCGCAAGGTGAGAAATTTTCACGTTTCGCTGCCGGCTGCAAAGGAGTGTCACGCTGCTTGGCTGGAAAACCCACCATGGGTTGCAAAGCCACGCCCCAAATTAAAACCGGAACGTCAAATGGGCTGAGGTTTAATATTAGTCATGTGAAAAGAGATAATTACCGAATTCCTCTTCGCAATGCTTGAAGAAACTAAGCGTGAACCGCCGGCCGGGTTCCGACGTAAGCCACGCCTCCGCGACAGGGTGGAAGGCAAAGACGTGCTGCGTACTTTTCAGCCGGTTAGGGAAAATGATGCAGGTTATGATACAAGCGTCGTGTTGCGTTTGTAATCTTTTGGCCTACAGATAAAAATCCGCTGAAATGAAAGAATTTGGGGTTTTCAATCTTTCTCTTTACTTTTCCTAAGAACGAAGTCAGGCTGTGGCTCTGCGCTCCAGTGTTTTTCGAGACACTTTTCTTCGGGCGCTCGAGTAAGGCTTCGCTCCTGGATTTCGAAGTGCTGGGCGTGGCTATGATAGGACTGGGCTCGACGTCGGAATCGTCTTCTTCAAGCCTTGCAATAATACTGGGGAGCACAGACTTCATAAATGAGTTATCCGATCAATAAACGTTCTCAGTGATAAAGCAAAAGGACTGAAAAATCTTTTCCGTACTGAGATTTGGTCTGTTTTCGCTTAAGGGCAGTTTTAATTCCCTGTAGACCCAAATTCCGCGGCGTTCTCGCTTTTAGTCCGTTACTCGCTATGGATTCTCTGAATTCCGGAGGACGGAGTTGATCTTTCAGGGGCGCAAATGAGTCAAAGGGTGAAAGAGAATTGGTTTCTGATTCTGTTACCTATTTCTTGTTCACAGTGAATGAGGTACGCTTTTTTGAGATAAATAATTTCTTCCAAATTAAACCACTTCTCAGCGATGGGATTGAAGGCCACGTTTTGGTAACTAATTTGGAGCTTGTTGGGGAAAACAATCATTGTGGCTATACATGCCCCGCGCTGAGTTTCGAGATCTTTGCCCTGAAAAATAAAAAATAAATGATTTCATTTCTGTTCTAATGAAACGATAAAAAAGAAAGTATGTTAAGAGCTCTGCTCTTTTTATTTTTTTAAAAAAATTTCCAATATCGAGACGCTTGGGCCTTCTAAAGCATAAGTTGGCTGTTCAGTATCGCTTTAAATAAAGTAATAAAGGACTAGATGAGATAAATTTGCACAAAAATAAAAGTCAAGAAAAAGAGAAGGCTCGACGACTTTACCCTTCTTAAATACGAATTTAGCCTCTGAGTCTGAACTCCGGATACACTTGGTCGTTTGGGGACGTCTCGCAAAACTATGCTTCGCTTTTTGGACTTTTTCTGCGAAAAGCATAACAAAAACCGTGAATTTAATTGCAAAAATGATATCAGAACTGACTATAGTTACAAGAAGGATTTCAAAGTCATCGGTTGTATTATCCTTCTCACTGGGTGGTTCAATTTCCGATTCAAGATGTTCAGTCGCTTGGCGGACAATTTTGACGTCAACTACACTGCTGCCATCTGTGTTTTCTACTACAGCCCTAAAAATGGCGGGAAAAAAAATTTCGCTAAGTAATTTTTCGTGGGTGGTCCAAATATAGCTGAAGTTTACGTTGTACCCTGCAAATGACGTCCGGGCTTTCTTGGTCGGGTACGTTTTGAGACTTTCCAAGTCCCACGTCCTTTTCTGATGCCCGGTGGAATTCGAAGGGTCCGCTTTTTGTTTTTCGGGCGTCGCCAGCGAGAAATTTGACTTTTTCCTCTTGGGGAAGTTTTCCTTCAGAATATCTGGGCGCTGCTTTTCTAAAAAACCGAGTCAAATGATCCATTAATTTCGTAGTCGGAGTATACGAAACACGTATGGCGTCCTCACATTCAACACGAAAGCTTTCGATTTATGTTTGAAAGTTTCGAGCACGCAATAGTGTTGCTCGATTGGAAAAGGAAAGAGGAAGGGAGTTTGAAAAGGAAGGAGACAGTGAGTGAGGAAAATTCCTTCAATACCGATTTCAGTTTCGCACGCGATGAGGAAAGAATTCTTGAAATGCTCGCCAGCTTCCGACTCGAGCCATTGTTCCGCCACGGGATTAAATGCCGCGCTCTGGTAAGTTATGAAACGTTTGTTCGGGAAGACGACCATCGTTACTACACAGGCGCTGTGCAAAGTATGCAATTCTTTGCCCTGAAATAACACATCGGGACAACAAAAAGATTTAGCTCTGCAGTCTTAGCAATGACGGGCTTAAAGCCTTTACTTTCTTTATTTTAACGAATACGTTCCTTACTATTTTTAAGTAGTCCGCTAAGCGTTTGGCTTGAGGTTTACTGGCGTCGGCATTTTTGCCTTTGGGGCACGCAGAATCTTTCGACTTTGCCGCTGTTGGATTCTACATTGTAAAAACAATACCATAAAATTAGTGAGAATCTCATTGTTGAATCCCCTGTAATGAGGGATTACACTGGCCTCCGAGATTTTATTCTTGTAAATTAGAAAGATCAGCTCGTATTTTTCTCGTTGTCACCTTGATGCTTTATCTTTCCTATAGGCATTGTTGCCTTCCCGCACCTGACAGGCAATGCGAGCAACAATGAAGTGTTACTTACGTCGCTTCCAGTGTGAGTCGCATCTTCTTCACTGCTGGCACAGGCCTCGTCTGGCTCAATGAAATAACTATGTTCCATTAGACTTTCCATGTTTTCATCATGCGTCAAGAACGCAAACAACACTTTTAACCAGCGTACGTTGCTGGATGTAACGAAAGGGCAAACAGCGAGACCCAAGCCAGTTCGCTATTTAGGCTGACAGAGCAACCCAATGCAACTAGTGTACAACTAGAGTCCCGAACCTATGGTGACTTAAATCGAACGTTTTCCTCGCGCCAATCTTTTTTTACAAGCAAAAGAACCCAGGTATTATAGGACTTTCGGGCCACCCTGTAGAACATTCATCTTTGAAAATCTCCTTTCGCCATGCCTATTACTAAATTACCTCACCTGACATGGTGGGAAGACAGAAAGTTGAGTGTTTCACGTATTGTAAGATAAATCTAGAAAATTTAAATGATAGATTTGGGTGCCGAATGATAGAAAGGCTTACACTTGTCCTGAAATGGCGTCCATCCTGAAGATAAGACAATATGGCGGGATATATTTTTTTAGCAAAGTCAGCAAAAGTAAGCGGAGGAGGAAATGGGAACTGGCGTCGGGTGAGTTAGCGCCACAGTATCATGCGTCCAAAATGGCGCTAGATAAAAACTCTTTACCACTCGATACTCACGTTTTCTAATATTTATTCCGTAAATTTATTCTGATAGACCTACAAAATTAATTATAGGCACGTAGGAAAAGTTAATGGATGGATCGTATGATTTTAATAATATATCACAATAATGCTCTCAACGTTTCTCTTCATTTAATAACTTCTGTTCGTACTAATGAATTAGTTAGTTAAGAACCTACGTGACTTTTATGATACAATTTAATTAGTGTTTGCGTTCTTTGTCCATCACACGCGATGGTATCCGTTTCACCATTTTATTCATGTACGACTTTTCGGATAGCGTGAAGCTTATTATCCTAACGCAGTAAATTTGTTGAATTACTACGCAGCCAACTGTGTCCACTTTCCACTTGTTCTTGCTTTGGTTGGCTCCTCAGAAAAAAAAGTATTTATATATATAGAAAATAAGAGCTCACGGAACAATAATTCACACGCAATCTCCCCCACTTTAGTTCGTGTCATTCGCTTTCGGTGGTCAACCAAGCTTCAGACGCACTTCCCGTTTTGTCAGTCATCCGATAAATAGGCCTACTATTGACGTGTCCTTCTCCGAATTCTCCTATGCCTGTCCCGTCCTACGACGCATTTTCTCTCCCAACGTCCCTCTAAATCTCTATTACTGACAACAATCGTTTACGAGTCCATTGCTTCCTTTTGTACTCTACTGCGTCTTAGAAAAACCTTTGTCCGCAACGGCGTTTCACAAGCTTCGTAGCCAAGTTTACCCCCAACTGTTTCATCTCTCCGGAAAAAGAAAGGGATCAAATCAAAACTTGACTACTCGTCAAGTTCAAATTACTAGTTCAAGTTCAGCTTTCGCGTTTCCCTCAAGTTCCCAATCTGATACCCCTGTACGTGCAACAGTCGACTTTGCCGTACGTTATATTACTTCTACCTGTGCTTACTACGCAGCAATACCAACTTCCGCCCGTTCTCCGATATGAAGTCTGGCCTTTCGAAGCTCAGAATTCCATCTCGGCCTTTGAAAAAGTACACGGTATGAGACACGAGTAGAGGAGAACTTGTAACTGCCTGGCTTATACGGGCCAAGGGCCAAGTTAAAATCAATGCAAAGTTTAAGAAGGCAGCTCCATTGCTGGCTTTACAGCTGGAGACAGGTCAAAGAGGGATGTTGCTCAGCTTCCGGGTCGCTATACTAGCGAGAGAAGCCAGTCGCTAGAAATCTTTCTACACGTCATTCATTTGAACGGAACCTGTCTGCTGAAACTTTACAACGTCTTTCTCTTGTCGTGTTCTATTTTACATGGACGCAAACTTAAATTTTGCATCGCTTTCATCCGAATTCCGCCCCCCCCCCAAACTCCAATCTTCCCCGTAGCTAAGCAACTCAAAAAGAAATACTGCGAATAAATAAAACCAATTGAATAAAGCAACTATAACTTACTCGCCAGGCACAAGAAAATCCCTGAAATCTCTCCCCCCGAATTGAAAGTCCCTAAAGAGCTTTGTTTGCATCCCGAGACAATGAAACGGTCTTTAAAGACATTGGTGCAGATAGCGAAGGAAAAGGACGTGCCAAAAAGGAGTTTAAAGGAGTGGAAAAAAGACATTAAGTTCATTATTTCCAGCCATGGGATGGGAATGTGAAGCAACAGTGCGTTTTTCCCACAGATGGAGCTCTAAAAGGCCTTACGAATCTCGCCCAACAAATGATCCAAATGAGACAGTTCCTTAAAGACGACCCAATTGTCTGTTTTCCCGGGCAAATGGAACTTTCCGAAACAGAGCGAGATCGGTGTGTATTTCTGTGGAAAGAAATGCACTTTCCCGAAGTCTAATTCCGTTAAATCAACTCTGGAGCCCCCCCCCCCCCCACCCTGACGCCTGAGCTTCTTTTTCCTCCTTTCTTTCTTTGGGTTTTTTGTTTTGTTTTTCCCTTCCGGGTGGGATCGAGGTGACAAAGACAACTAAGCTGGGGATAATAGATACCGGCGAGAAGGGAAGAACTGGTACGTACTTCCTGACAAGCAAGGGTACGAGGCGAGCCAGAGGAAAGGGGAAAAGGAAAGGCATAAACCAAAAACGTAGCAGCTTTCACGCCCCGCGTTTTCTATTTCTTCAGCGACGCATGGCGCCGTAACTAATTCGACTTATAATGACAGAGAGCTTCCAGCTCCAAGTCGGCGTTATTTAAGCAGAGCGAAAGAGGGGCCGAGATGGGACGGGGCGGGAGGAATCAGGCCGGAAAGAAGCTAAGCAAGCAACAGATTCTTGTAAAGCTGCGAAAGGCAGAATTGAAAGAAAACTGTCTTGTTGAAAGATGCTCTTAATTAGAATAGCTCTGCTCTGTTGAAAAAACAAACGACGTGATAAGGTACGTCTTTAAAGCTTATCTGCAAGCCAGCTTCAAAGTAGGACCGCTAGAGGCACGACAAGTTAGGCCTGAGCCACAATTAGACGCAGCAATATCGGCTGATTTACCTTTCAACGATTTTTAGTATTACTGAACAGAAACTCTGGCTGAAAGGAAAAAAATCCAGACGTTTGTCATTAAGAGTTAGAGACGCTGATTAAATGGGACACAGATCTTTAAAAAACGTATGATGTTTTAATTATTGTTATAACACTCAGTTTGGGAAGGTTAGTCATACAAAAGGAAGAGGAATTTATTTGCGTAACGTTGTGAAAAATACTTTGGAAAATGCAATTCCTCGCGGCGCTAAGAACGCGGCAATCACATTGCAGTAATATGGAGTACGGGCGTGCCAGAGCTTCATTTTCAGTAGTAAAAACTTCCTTACAAGCCATGAGCTTCTGGGTTATAGGAAGCTTCTTCGGAAACGAGGTCTTTTACATAAGAGAGGCATTACTACAAAAAGCTGACAGAAGGTTCATTGCACTGCTCGACATTACTGCTGCCGGCCTAAAAATAGCTCCTTTTAAAAGTAAAGTTTCGCCCTAAAAAGTGTTGAAATATTGGAAAATGTAATAAACGATCAGTAAAAGTGACTTCCGTGCCGTCGGATACGTACCAATCTAATATCTGTCTTTCACGATCTTGGGGAAGGAAGGGAGAAAAAAGTGTGTGATCACCGATAAACAGGTTAAATTTTGTAGAAAGTTCCTCACGACAGTAATATCGAGCTTTCTGTTAACCTTTCGCCGCCTTTTTCGCAACTTCTGCCCTTTTTTCTATGCCAGGATACCAATCCTGCTCCGGCAAAAAGAAGTAAAAGGGAAAAAAAGAAGCAATGGCAGAAATAGGAAGCAAACAAGCAGAACTTGTCGACTTTTGATTCCCCAAGTATAACTCTCGCCCCGCTTTTACCCATCCCCGTAACAAGTATCGACCTTGGCTCGAACGGTCCAATACCACCCACATTTCTGCAGCAATGTTAGTGCCAACCGTTGCCTGACTTGGCATTGGCGCAAACCCCACTTTCGCATCATTATATATCAAACCTCGCAGAAAGGCGACGGAAAAACCCGGCTCCCAACTTCACCGAACACCCTTGCTTCTTTTATCCTATTTCTTCTCCATTTCTTCCCACCCTTCACCCGTCGGCCGCTGCGCCCTCGCCAGGCAGAACCGTGGCAGTTGAAGATAATGTGGCCATGGAATAGGGAGTAACATCATACATCAAAATGTTAACCCATCTTCCTTTCTCCCGGGCTCTCCTATAGATGAAGTGAACTAGCGTTAACCGAGACAGGGCCCACTCTCCCTACTCTCTCGTAGTAATGATCTTTCGAGCGGCAAAAGTCTTTATTAATCGTCTTCGTGGAATCCATTTTCTCTGCCGCAAATTCTCCACCCTCGCATTGCCCCAAATCTTTAAAAAATTCCAGAGAAATCCTTTCATTCTTTTTGAAGCTGCCAAATATAGCTTCTTACAGCGCAGAAATAGCTTCCGCTGGCCAGTACTGGGTGGTAAGTGCGTATTGGCCTGTATGGGTACCGCCAGGTAAGGTAGAGACAAGATTTATCAATGTTAAGTTCCCATGAAAGGTTCTAAAAGCATTCTTGGCTTTTGTTGCCTGGCCTCGCTTTACGCTAAGAATGGGTTCTTACGAAATGGTCGAAGATTTTAGAATGAGAAGAATAGTAGGCGACTTGGGGCGTATTTTGTGAGGCCTAGGCAGAAAGAAATGTCTCAACTCCTCCCCTTTTCGCTGGAATTTCTGCAGCAATGGATGGAAGAAAGATTTGTGTCAGACGGCCAAAAAAGTCAGATTCCAATCACGCAATGGGTACCGAACCCCTTCTGCACGTTCTGTCATAATTTACTACAGAAAGCTATAGAACGCTACGCGTACCGGTGGCAGAAATACTGGCCGGTCCCTAGAGTCCCAAGGTTATTCAACGTTAAAATTAAGAATGGAGAGAAAAGAAATGCAGTACCGGGAAGGTCAGGTTTCAGAAGAGAGAAAAAATGGTTCAGAAATTTTTCGCATTCGAGGCAGAAATGTTGCTGACGGAATATTCGAGATTCCCTCGAGGATTATTTTCTCAATTAAAAGGGTTCCCAGGCAACGGCAAGGCCTTAAATCAAACTCGCCGGCGAATTAAACAAACTGGGCCATGTCTGCAGTAATTGTTTGTTCTCACTTGCCGGTGGAAGGGGCGGGGCAAGGAGGGAGAAGAAAAAAGGTTTGGCGTTGGTTAAAAAACTTACTGGGATGTCTTCTGTATTGCTGGTGGGCGAAAAAAAAAGCTCGGAAGAAAATAGACGGTACTGGGAACTTTTGAAAGAAATACTGCTTGAGCAGAGAGATAAGGACCGGCGGGAGGGGGTATGGGGGGGGTCGAAAGGCATGCAGATCGTTGTCTCGTCGTCTCGAGTCCATTCGGGTGAAGACGATAGAGTGGGGACAAGTGCCGAAGTCCTTTGCCCGTAACGAGTACAAGCCGGCAAAGATTTTATTTCTTTCCCCAACGCAGCTTTGCCGTCTGTTAACCGTAATTTTGGCGCATTTGCATTCCAAGTCCACGCGTTTACGTTTCCCTGCTGGGCCCAACGCTTTACGAGTGGCGGCGGGGGGTTGTAAAATATTTCTTTGCCTTGGCAGCAATGTTTCGGGAGGTAAAAATGGTTGGTGTACAATTAGTTTGGTTTGGAATCGAATTACAGGGACCATTAGCGTTAACTTTCGTGAATAAGCTGAACGAATTAACGAAACGAAAGCTGGTTGATTCTGTTAGCTAGGTCCATTATCCTGATGAGCGGGTTAATCGTGTTGCTCGTGTTGTGCTGATACTGCTACACCAAGCAACATTAGCAGGTCAGACAGAGAGTATCGGCAACGGGTTTGGGGAGGTGGTAGCTGTGATGGCTTGATCGCTGGGGGGGCTCCCGGTACTCTTAAAACGGTTTTCTATGCATCAGTAACGGTGCGAGCGAGCGATAAAACATGTTTTCCATTTACTGGGGCTGCGACTCCACGACGGATCCAATCTTCTTTCCCCAAATGAACCAGAAACAGTATACTCTGCTGCAGAAAGTGTAGTTTCCAGTACAAGGGTACCAGCAGCGCTTCAAGGGTCAATAGCGGGGGTTAATGAATCTCCCAGCTAGTTTTCGAATTAGCGCAAGTTGAAACTTTTAAAAGTCCGGCAAGTTTTGGATAGCAGCCGCAGATTTTTGAGGGCTATTACGGTGGGTATTCCCGCCAGGGGGCCAGGAAATGAGAAGTTGGACAATCCGGGAGTTCTGACAATTGCACAACTGTTGATCATTTGAAATTTTCTTCCTGCGGTGAACATTGCTTTGACAGCCGCGAATGGATGGCAGAACTTTTCGGCGCCCGAGGGGTGGGCCAGAGGGCGGGGCTTGGAGTGAAACGCAGGGCTAGCTCAGTTGGTGTAGTTGGACGGGGAGAAATTTACAAGAATAAATGTCCACTTTCAGAAAATTAGACAGACAATGACTCATGTAGTTCGTGCTTCGTTCGACGATAACTAAGCATGCCATAACCCGGAATGAAACTTTGCATGCTTGGACGGGAATTTCGCTACAAATGGAGTGAGAGGTTTCTGTCGTACACGACAACTTCAAACTTGCTGGTGGAGAATAGCGAGAAAACCAAAAAAATCCCTTGTGGCAAAGATTCGAAATGGATACGCGAAAGCTTATGCTCCAATTGTTTCTCGTAATTAAACATTTCGCGATAATCATAAAATTTGACGGTGCAAATATTTACTGGTTTAAGAACAAAGAGGACGAAATTAAACTAAAAGGGAAAATAGCTAGGCCTCTCGAAAATGCTGACGCAAACCGCAAATAAATAATTTCTTAAGTAAACTAGCGTTCACGATTCTCAAACTTTTCGAAATATTGAAATTAAAAGAAGTTGCAATGCTGCAAAGCTTTATCATTAAATAACCAGCTGAAAATGAAATAAGAAGAAAAATGAAGCCAGGACTCTGGAAAGTGCTGAATTAAAAATTTCCTTGTTTGGCCAAGTAAATTGGGCTTCCAAAAGGTGCGGCTCATTAGAAACTGAGAAAGCGAACCCCAAAAAGGGTCTGCTTTTTGTGTAACATATCCTTCGCTCTAATTACCTAGCGTTGTTAATCATGCATCACATGAAACCAGTTGGAGCTGGCACGACACTCGAAAATATTTACTAGGAATTGGAGACTAAATCACCAGCTTTTTTTCAGAATTTCGGAAACAAACGTTGCGCAGCCTCACGCAAATTGAAGCCATTTCTACCGCCTGATTACAGAAGACGGCATAGCAAGCAGTGAAAATTTTCGGCAGTGCGAAGAAAGCGTACTTAACAATTACCTAATTTGGAAAGAAAATGTTGAGCGCTGTCGAAAAGTCAAGGCACAAAAGGTTTTAGAGTGACGGAATAATTTCACGCTGGAAGAAAATTCTTTCTCCCCCAATGCCTCCATTACCTTCCTTATCTCTCTATTCTCCCTTTTGCACCCCCTTGGCCTGCTTTCAAACATGCATTCCGCGTCCTAAAGCCTCGCTAGTAATGAATGTTTGACTGCAGGCAGGAAAAACCTTTCAGAAACACTAAAACTTTCATACAGACAGCAGAACACAATGTAACCTGCTGAAAGTAAAAGCGAAAATCGTCCTCATTTTCTCCTGGGCTCTCGCAATTCTTCCGCTTTTGCATTTCACCAGGGACTAGTTGAAAGCAACTGCTACGAAATATCAAAAATTCCTCTCACATCAATTTCCAACTCATGGTTGGCCCTGCCTTTTTCTCCTGTAACCTGCAATGGGTCCCATTTCGCTCACTGCTACTCAACTGGTACTTCCAGTTCCCCCTAGCCAAAAAGAATGACTGCCAATAGTATCAAAACGGTGAGGGTTCGATTTCCCGGAGGCGGCTCGAAACCTTACCAGTTTGCCGTTTACCAAGTCTATAAACCCGTCAACAATATGCGTCGTCATAACAACAACCGTTTTAAAGGCCATTACATCGTTCGCCGGAGGAGAATTTCTGCGTTGACGTACAAATCACCGCTCGACCAATTTTTACATCCTCCCAATCTTTTATTCTGTCTTGCCTTGGCGCTGGGTTCCCGAAATAACTCTATAGGGGGAATGTAGAGTTTATGGAAGGCCACGGAGCTGAAAATTGTTTGCTTAGCGTCGTTTTTTTATCTACGGTACTGGAATGCTGAAAGAATGCGCTGCTATAAAAATGCAAAGTCCCCTTGGCGCGTTTCTGTTCCCGAAGAGAAGAGATCTCAGCGTGAAAGCTGCTTGGCACGTCGCCAGATCCGACACTACGAAACCTTGACTTCCTGTTGCCAGGCTGACGAGAGAATTTCTTCCTAAGTGGAACGCTCTACTAGCGGAAAAGACGTATTGCATTGTATATGACGGTACGAGCGAGCAGAAACGAAAGTCAGGCGTTCAACTCGGTGACAAAACCCCGTCAAAAGACGCTCCCCTACAAGAACGGCTCCGCCGGAAAGACAGATATGCCCTAGGGGGATGGTTTTAGTGATGGAGGGCAGTAATAAATTCGCCCAGTACTGGAAACGAAAAAGAAGGCGGGGAGATAAGTGTGGGGATCCGTTTTGGTCAACGTCTAACGCGAGTTGACATATTTCCAAACCATAACCTCGTTTAAGTGTCCCCCCCTTCCAGTACTAGGAGCTAGTACTGGGACATGTTGTCTTTCCTGGCGTCTTCGCCCTTCTCCCCACTCGTTTTTACCCATCTCACCCCCCTTCAAGTCAGTAGTAACGACTTTTCCGGTCCGCTTAGTACTTAAGCACTTGCGGAATTCTTTTTGCCAGTACTTTTTTTGTCTTTTCTTACGTACTCGTTCAAGGGGATCTGGTGGTTCTCCTTTTTATTTTGTTTACGAGAATAAGAGAGAAAGAACTTTTAGTTGTGAGCCAACGGCGAGTTTTCGTTAGTACTGGGAAATCCCCCAAAATTTGTATGGAGACGAGCCACGAAAAGGAGAGCGAGCCAGCTTCATGAATTCCATTTCCATAATTATGGGCGGTTCAACAAGGCCATTTGGATGCAAAAGACTTCCTTCTTTTTTTGCGGGGGGGTGAAGAATACAAGAACAGCCAAAACGGGACACGGGGAAGAGTTTAAAAGCTGCCGATACTTTATCCCAGCACTAAAACTTGTGTACGGAAACAATTTCAACTTTAAATGGGAAATTCCTGACCAAGGCTTAAAAAAAGAGAGAGAGAGAGAGAGACCTGAGTAAACGCTTGTAAGATTGTTGGAGGATATATTTTCCCATGGGGAAGAAGTGGAGGTGAAATACGTGACGGATCGATGACACATCTTTCGCTGCTTGTATGTTGTGTGTATATATCGCGTTGTGGGCTCCCCACACACATACACACGTCACACGTCACACAAGACACTCGCAAACCAACCACATTCTCGCTGCAAGGAAATTTTCCTGAAGTTTCGGTCTTTTTCTAGAGAGGAGGCGACGCGAAAGAAAAAGAAGCGAGTGTCAAGGCAGAAGAAGGTGACACGTGTGATTCTCACCACTGCTTGGTCGGGTGTCAGTTTTCGCTCGCTTTCGTTGGAAAACGTTCTTCTTCAAAGCGAATGAGCCTCGTCGCTATCTCTAATCACACCACTGTCACGGTCTTCGAGTACTGGCAATCTTTATTATGCCATTTGGGGAGAAGCTTCCAAAAGAGCAACGCCGACCATAAATTGGGAGGCGTTAAACCGGTGAAATTCTGGGAATGCGTAACCCAACTCTTTTTGCGCAATTTCGGCAACTCCTTTTTCCAAGAATAGCCCTGAAGTCTTGGTAAAATAGTACTGAGTTGTAATCAGGCAATTGGGGGAATTACTGAGAATTTAGGGTACAAATTATGGTTTATTGCTCAGTGTTACTAATTTCGTTTTAACTATACTCAAGTTTTCTTTAAGACTCAGCTTCTTTGGTTATGCATTGCTTATTTGTTTATTATTTTTACGGCGATATTGGAAATTCAGGAAATCGGGGGAATTACTGAGAATTGAGGATAAAAATTATGGGTTAATGCTCAGTGTTGTTAATTTTGTTTCAACTATATTCTATTTTCCTTTTAAGACTCAGCTTGTTTTGTTATACCTTGCTTATTTTGTATTACTTTTACAGCGATCTATTCAGCATCAGTTATTATTCATGTCTATTCCTGCTTTCGGCGTGATCGCTATATTCTTTCGTTTCTTATAAAAGTTAGCTATCTCGCTTTACGGCTTAATATTTTTATGGTTATAGCTTTTCGTTTTACTTTGGTGTCGTTGATAGAAGTTATAAATCTTGACTGAAATTACGTCAAAAAGATTATTTTAATTTCGAAGGTTTGTTCTTTCCCCAAGGTGTAATTTTCTTCAATAAACCGGACTTCATAAAACTTTGAGGGAACTATATTTTGGGAGCGTCAGTTGAGAAGTTCAATAGAATTATTTTCCATAAAAATTATGTTTACTGCTTTTCATATATTTTCTACTTACCATGTGATTTACTTTATGTTTAATGTACAATATATCCATTTCCTATGGCTGTCTAGTTCCAAGTATTTCTTTTTTATTACTGATTTTATCTTTCACTATTTCTATACTACGGCGATTAATTGGAAGTAATATTAGTTTACAGTTGTTAGTTTGACTTTTATAGCGTTGTTGGAAGCTATAAATCTCGTTTTGTAATTTCTGGGAAAAAAGTTAAGTACATTTGAGAACGTCTTTGAAAATGTTTTTGTTCTTCACCCCCAAGATGTAATTTTCGTCGATAAACCGTAAATTACATCTCGCGGAGAACGGTGTTGAAGTAAAAACTCTCGGATCGTCCTCGTCGTGTTCCTTGCTCGGTTTCCCCAAAGTCGATCCACGAATTTGCATAAGACATAGATCAAGCTTTTCCTAACGCCAGCTAATTAGCATGCTCGTAAATTGCATGTTTAAAAGGTTCTTCGTATCCTTCTGTCATATTGCGTGACTCCAACCCGTTTCCAAGCCGGCGCTCGCTGATTACTTACAGCAATCCTTGTACCGTTTCTTTTTTCTTTTCTTCAAAAATCCCCTTAAAAAAGAAGAAGAGGAGCGAAACACAAAAAAGGTTGAAAATTCTTTCAAGAAGCTATAGAGCAGTCTCGAAAAATCGACCCTAACGCGGGTTATAGCCCGAAGAACGTGTTACATTGTTAAATACGCTGAATGTATCGCACATAATCCATTGAAGAACGCATTTTTTTATTTTCCTTGCGCTAGGGAAAGCCGGTTGAAGGGTGAAACGGGGCGAAGGGGGATATTTCACGTGTCAGAGTTACACGCAATTTATATCGTTTTCATTCGGCTCCCATATTTCCGCATGCTAGATAGGAATAAAGTGCAGCGTTGGTACCGGCAAGCAGGCCCACCAGTGATGCATGATAAACGGAGCCGTTTGGGGGAAGGTTAGGAACCATTACCCCGAATCGATCATCGTTGGAAGGTGTCCGGCCAGTAAACTCGATTACAAAATAACCCAAACTCCCACCCAAATACACCACAAAGTCACACAACCGTTTTCGCCCCATTGTACCAGCCACTCATGAATATTCCCGCTGTGGGTGGGTGTCAGGAAAAGAAAACTGAACTTTGCGTCTAAACTTCCCGCCAGGAAGAATCTAAAGTACCCAGCGGTTAGGGAAAAAAGAAATTCCCAGTACTGACTGTGAAAGTGACGCTAAATTACCGGGTCTTTGAAGTTCGCGAAACCGCGATGGGTCTAGAGAGCTTTCTTGGGCTGGTACCAGAGCGGGAAATAAACCCCTCCTGGTACTTATTTTCCTTTTGTAGCATTCCGTTCTGCTACCAGCTTAAAGTCCAGTGCCCCCATCCGGGGGCTAAACCTTGCTCCTTTCTACTGTATTTCTCCTTTTTGCCGGTACTATTGCTGCAGCAGTATCACCATCAAGGGATCGTTGGGCGATCTAAAACAGCCGCCGAAAATTTTGCAAAAGTTCTCCATCCGCCAAACCGACGAAGAACGTCCATTAGTGTTCGGTACTCGGTTTTGTACTTTACCGAAAGTTGCCTGGCCGATACCGGGTCCCAGCCGATAAACCGAAATTTTGGCCCAGTCCATTAGATCGCATCCTTCGCTTGCTCTCTGGCCAGAGCCACTACTGCGTGATGATCCTTTTTGCCGCTTTCCCAACATCACCGTCATTTAGCCCCTAGTGAGGGTACGCACCCTTCGCCTTTCGGTGACCCTTGGAGGGCATTACCAGCAAACGGGGAGTGATCAAAGTCGTCCAGCAGCGGAATAAAAAAGGGGGACAGTACGGAAACAGGGAAGAGAGTCACATAAAAGTGTCCAACATCTTTTCTTCGGCTTGAAGCAGCGCAAGAAGACGGGGGTAGGGGGCGCCACTTGATCGAAATTTCCTGACCGTAGCTGCCCCTTTTAGCTGCAACATCCGGACCAGGCTGTAGGACACTCTGACATAAGCTCGCGGGCCATTTCGGGCGTTACGCAAGCGCCATGGACGTTGCACTAATAAAGCGAGAGAGCAATTTACTGGACCAGGTATGCAACACGCGCTAATTAACGTCGGCTGCTAATTCCCCGGGTCATAAAATCTAATCAAACCCCCACCCAGACCCATACCAGCCTCAATCTCATTGCTTCCAACTGTACTGGGACTGAACGTCACCTGCTCCTTTGGAAGAAATGACCCCTAAAAAGCGAATTTAAGGTGAAATCGAGAGTCGTGGAAAAATATCATGCCTTCAAAATTACCCTCCTGGTGACGAAAATAAAAATGTCTCGTTATCGAGTTCCCGCAGCGTGTTCGTCTATCGTCAAACGGGTCAATAAGCAAACAACCAGCGCGGCCAGTACTGGAGGTGACTTTCCGGTATCGGACTTTTGTAGCTCGCCGGATGGATTTGTTTTTCTTCCTGGATTTTTACACCACTATTTTCCAGAGCTCGAAGAAGAGGTTTCGTGGCCATCTGGTAACTGTATTCTTCTTCTGACAAGATTCCCCCAGGGTGTATTATTTTTTCTCCCGCCATTTTCGGCCGAAATACCCCAGCACTGATGGCCGGGGGCACTGGGAAGGTGCCAGTACTACTGGGACTTTTTTCTAACTTTTTACCTGCCTGTGTGTTGGCCAAGTAGGTTGTCACCGAGAGCCATGCGGACCGCCGCGCGCGCCCTCTACTTCCCCTTCCGTAGCGTCCTTTCCCCCCACGTGGCTCTTTGTGTGATTTACGGATCCGAGGTTGGGGGCAGAATGAGAATCGAGGGGGTAAGAAACAGAAACGTCCTTATCAGCGGCCCCTCCTTACCCCCCCCAGCTCGTAAAAAAGGGGTTATGGCACAATAGGGAACGGGACTCGAGCCTAGTTCTGCCTTCAGTAACTGTTTTTTCGCCCTAATGCCCTTACCTGGCTTGAATATTCATTTCCTCGACTCCTTAAGCTCGCTAGTCCCCCTCTCCCCCTTTTTGTAGGGGGTTAGGAGTAGGAATATCGCTTTTAAAGCCCCCCCTCACCCATTGCCTTACGACAATGAAATGCAGTTAAACAGTCAAGTCTGGACACGAGATGGCACTAAATGCATTACGGTGTTCAAGGCTAGTCCCAGATTTATGCTCATTGACTGGACCAGGAAGGCTCCTAGAGGGCGGAGCGGGGCGTCCTACATTGGACGCTCGACTGATTCAGCAGCCGAGAGTTGGTGATACAAGCTCGCAGAGCCTCTACATAATTCTGCCCATAAACAGAGCAAACTGGCGCGACTGCCCAGGAAAATTTCCGCGAAACCTGGTGCCAGAATTAATGGGGAGCGCCAGTCGCAGTCCTGGCAGCGTACCTTCCGTTCCGGCTGGGTGGACCCGAAGCCTTTCCCAGGCTGCTCGGGAGCCACATTTCTGCTTGAGCTCTTTGCGTCGTAGCAGCCCCGTTCGTCTGGAAACGGTAGGATAAGCAAGTACTTTCAGGAGAGTACTAGTTACGCCCGTACTGCTTACGGCTTATGACTGTTGCAAGGCTTTTCCATTCTCAGTGACGAATAAATCATGAGTCGCCCCCTTTCGACACTAATCTTGCGCCCCCAACCGTCTCAGCCATATCGTTCCCCTTTTTCGGCGAACTACGCTCGCCCCGGCTGAGCTTCTTCCTACGGAGGGGAAACGGCGAGTAAGTAATACGCCTAGAAAGACGGTATACCATAAGCTACTTGCGCTCAAAGTACCCTACTCCATTACGTACTCGCTGGCGAGCATTCCAACCCTCCGGAGGAAGAAAGGACGCTCTTTCGCTCACCTTCAGGTTCCTGGCAGGTCCGTCACTACCCCAGCTAGTAATCCGTCTGGCCAGTACCTTGACTACGACGCGTTAGCACGACACCCCGGCCGTACTGGCCCAAAGGATCTCATTATCCTCGCTCTTTACGGGGGGAAAACTTTCGAGAGCACCCTGGGTGAAGCCCCCCAGGCCTCTACAATAGCGACTCCCCAACTCCGTAATGAGTATGCATAATAAATTTCCACCGCGAGTCCACTTGACTGTCTCCCAGCCAGCGTCGTGCTAACCCTAAAGACCCCCCTGACTCTGGGAAATAGTCCTTCGGTTCACATACCAATTCAGTCGTGGGATAATTTAATTTCTTCAACCCACCCTCTTTTGTCAGGGACAAAATCCGCTCCGACACCGTTTTAAACTTCCTCCCCAACTGTTTCGCACGATCTCCTTTGCCCTGGCTTATTATGGACTGGCTTACAGCTTTAGCAACAGGGCCCGCCAACTTTCTGTCTGATAGGAAACGGCCTCTCCCTGGGGGAATTTTTTTTTCTTTTTGGGGGGCTGAACGTTGTACCGGCACGCTAGCAGCTTTGTACAACTTTCTTCAGTTTGTCCTAGGAGGTAGTTTCCGTAGAATGTTCCGACAACAAGAGCGGCAGTGAAAAGAAAAAAGCTCGTTCGGCTCCTGGCAGGAATTCCACTCAAGCCATAGTCTCCCCCCCTCCCCAGAATCGATAAAAGGGCTTCCTGGGGATTATGTTACCTGTTTTCACCCTTTATTACCCTGAGGATAACATTCCCCCGGTCCAGTACCCGAAGAAGATAGGGAGCCCGAATTCAGCAATACCCCCGGGCCAGCTCACCATTTGCGTTGCTAATACTTTGGGCGCTTTATGGCCGAGTTGTAAAAACCGATCAGTTATCTCTGCCAGGCGGAAGAAATACGGGGCCAACGTACTACCAGTGTGAATTGGCGTGTGTGTCCGTGAGACCTGCCATTTTTTAATTAAGACCCAACCGGCCAAGTATTTCTGTCCCAGAAATGCGTCCGGAGCATTAGCGAACCTTTTACGCCCACCTCAACGTCCGAATAGTTGGGGTGGGAGGAAAAAGAATGTGTTGACACGTGTGGCCGCAATATGTGGATGTGTGTGTCATACCACAAAAGCGATGTCTTGAATACATAGGTCGACGTATACCAGACGATGGCACGTAGTGCCCGTTGCTATTGGTGATGTGGCCAGTGAAGAAAGGAACAAAATATAAATGATGGGCTGCTTACTGGTAAGCCACACAGCTTTCAAACGAGAATAACTCCTGTTTCCCTTTCTCCTCCCGACTAGTGAGGCGTGAGGTTGTTTGAAAAACGTAATGTGGAAGGATTTGACCGGGTGCGGGACTGTCACAGCGAATAGGTACGGCACAGTACAAGCGGCAAGTCCCTTATAAAGGCTGATAAATCAAGCTTATGGGACGTGCTAGGTCACACACGTGTACACAAACCAAACACCCACCAAACCCCAGAATCGAACTAGGCCCCCCACCCCAACTCGCCCACCACCACCCTCGCAGCACGGCGGATTGTTGGCGATACACTGACGAGGTATTGCTAGGGCGAAATGCCCTCGGGCTATCAATAGAAATGCTAATGAAGCCGACACAGGCAGTGGAAAAAAAAGTTGGGGGGGGCGCTCTTTTGTCAAGCACAGACTCCTTCGTTCTCTTCAATTAAAAGCTTGAAAAGAGAATTTGCTTCTCTTGTAAAAGGGAAGCGCCGTAAGGGGGGCTGGAGGGTGGTGAGGGTGCTTTGCAGTTGTTAACAGAAGAATGAGGCTGATAATGACTCAAAGCGGAATGCGAACCTCAACTTCCCCTGCCAACGTTGCTTACCCTCGTTTCCCGATTTTATGACAATGGCCTCATGGAGAGCAGTAGACCACCTTTTACGAGGAATTCCCGGTCCAAGAGAAGCTGGCGTATTCTTTACTCGTACTTGGAGTGTGTTCTTCACTCGCAGTGTACCCCAATTCAACTCGTTGGAATAATTACATTTACTAAAACGTGGCAATTTATGAAATCGAAAGGGCTGTAGCTTGTCAGTGGTGTCTAGTTAATAGTATAAGTATCAGGAATTGAATTACTGCAAGGAAATTTTGCTAGATTACCTTCATTGTACCGTATGAAAATACCCCCAATTGTTTTTTCCCAGATGACAAAAAAATTGTCTTCAATCCAAGTAATTTGTTCGATGTTATTTTATTTGTTACAATATTTTTTTCGGAATTAAGTTGCTGCAATGAAATGACGCTAGGTTATCTTAATGTTTTTCAAAATAAAAGAAATCCTGAAATTAATTGCACAATAATTCGTGTTTAATTAGAACTTGTCAGAATTTAGTTTAGGGCAATGAAATTGCACCAGCTTGTGTTTGTTTCTTTTATATCTAGGATAATTATGCTAATTATGATTGAAAAAAGCTTATTTTCTTCAATTTAATTATTCTTCAAAGACATTCTTGACTGGCATTCTTCAAAGACTACGGGGCACCTAACGGTCGAATAGGAGTATTACGTGCTAAACGGCTCAGGGGATTTTACAGAAACTATTCAGTAATTCATTAAAACTCCAGTTAGAAAAAGCTTACAAGAAAGTTTTGAATCGTAATGCCTAGTATACAACGTCGAGCTTTTTTTTCTTTCTGGCAAGACGTAGGCGTTCGCCTGTTGCCTTTCAATCCATGTTGCAACCAGGTTGTATGCTCACAGTAACGAAGCGAGTGGGTTTGTGTTCCACTCTTATATTGGACAATTCGTAACAAGCAGGACTTTTTTCAGATATAAAACTCTTCGTAAACTTGTAGCAAGCGAGTCAAATTTCAAATCTTTTTCGGTGAATCAAAATATTGTACACCAAATTGTCTTCCTCAGTGTGATTTAACCATGTATTCAAACAACAACGCTAGACGATATTCGGGGATTTGGAACAAGGACACTGCCTTATGAATTCTTTATGTGAATACCTAAAAAAATAGTGTTACCTTTACCTAGAAAAAGTAAGGATGGAAAATACCAATTTCACCAAAGCAAGATCACCAATCCTAAAACCAGTCCTAAATGATCATACGTCGGATGGACGACGTGCTTCGTCTTTAAACAAACAATAAAAGATTATTCCTTCTGCCATTGACCAAAATCCACAAAAGCTAGCCTTATTCACACTTACAATAACATATGGTACCAAATTATTAAAAAAAAATCTGTTGCTGTATTATATTTCGCTTTCTACCAAGTCCCAAATTTCCCTCCCAAATGTCACATTTGCTCCATAAATCGCACCCATGTCCACACAAATCGTTATTCTCGATCAAAAAGAGTCTTCGGGTCGAATTCTGCGTAACACCCAGCTATTGTGCAGGCTATACACTCCCCTCCCACCCTCCAGTGAGTGGGGTCAGCAGGGACACCTTCCTGAATGCCCAGGGGGCGGAGTTGGGGTGGGAGGGCGAAGGTCGAGGGTGCGCTGAATGCAATGCATGGGTAATGAAGGCTTTTTCTCCTTGTCACAAGTACACACCTCGTGTCATAGCCCCCATAGAGACCACCCTACTTGGGGTGGGGTACAAGGGGGGTGGCCATTCCTCCCATACCTCAATGAGTGAGATAGAGAGCGGAATCGCAGCGTGGCACACTCCCAGTCTTGCCCAACTGCCAAACGGACCTCCGTAGAAGGGTGAATAATGAGATCGAAGCCCCCATCCCCACACCCAAGAGGGTGGGAGGGTGAAAGGACTTTGGTGTGTGTGTGTTCAATGCTATAATACTTACGGGAGCTAAGATACATTCCCGGTGGACAATGTGAAGGTAGGGTAGGGGGTCAAATACCACCCTGTACACGTTCTAATGACTAGGTCCACCCCTTGCACCCCCCAAAGGTAACGTCCACTAAGTTTGTTATTGGTTTCCTACCCCAGTGGTTCGCTCGCTTTGATCAGAAAATAGAGTGACCGAAAACCATCAGGCCAATACTATACTTAATCTCTGATTTACACCCGAAGGGGGTTCAGGGTAAGTCCGAGTGGGCCATGGGGCTCTTGATGACGTAAAGCTTTCTTTAGTCATTATTCCCAGCCCTTGGGAGCCTTCGCTCGCCGAGTTCTGCCTCCAATGACGCAATTTTTCCATCTTGTGCTCTCTCGCAGCCACCCCAAGACAAATAGACGAAAAAAAATCATAAAGGAAACAGGGAGAAAAATGGAAGGGGTTAAGTGCCCGTGGATAAATAAATAAGCTGGCCGGAATTATCTGGAGCCTCGGAAGGAGTTTTATGAGACTTTTTTCTGTTTTATACCGGTTTATTGGGGATGTGAGCAGAGTCGAGCAATGTGGCGGCAAACGGAGGCATAGTCGTATCTTATCAGATCTGAGAGACGTCAGGGGGGAAAAAAGGTGAATCAAAATGAATGCGCTGGAGGATCAATCCAGTACTGGCTCATTTTATTCATAGTCTTTCGGGTACTGGCCACAACTAGACGCGTCAAATTCAGTGAAAAGCCAACTTGGGATTAAAAAAAATGGCCAAGATGTTCGTGCTGACGGAAAACGTAGAGAACTTAGCTGGAAGGCGAGCACTAGCAAGGCATTTGTGAGACTGGAGATTCGAGTTGGTAAAGCGTGAAGCAGCGCACCCGAAGTTGTTAGAGTGCGAGAACCGTATGGTTCCCAGTCACGCAGTCGGAGAAGTTAGGACTGACGTGTTTACACGCCCTTTTGGAACCCTACAGCTCGGCTTGTGTGTATGACAATGTCTGAGACGACCTAATTTCCGCGTCCCCCAGGCTTCCTTGTACGCGAGACGCTTAGTATCAGCGTAATCGGACTTGATTTTGAACGTCAAATGAGGCCAACTATTAGGATATTGTAACGACAATGTCAACCTCATTTTCCCTCTTACTTCATAAAGCAACAGTTCTTTTGTATTTTCCAACAATTGCCAATCATTATTTTGTTGGGGATTTCTAGAATAACATTCCTTGGCTGTTGAGTGTAGAAAAAGACTAATGACAGAAGTTTTTGAATGCCATTGAATAATTTCTGTATTTTAGGTGCTTTGAATTTTACATTTAGTTTTTTTTTTATTTAGTCAGTATTTTGAATTTTACTTCTATGGGTTGAGCTTTCGGAATAATGTTCCTTGTCTGCTGAATGTCAAAATATGTGTGGAAAGAAGTTTTCGAGCGATTTTGAGTATTTTTCGTGTGGTGAATTCTTAGAATAATGGCCTTGGCTGTTGAACTGCAAGAGAGCGTATTGAAGGCTACACCTAATCGTGGTAGAGGGAATCGACATGCTAAATGGTGTCAGTGATTTTGCCAAAACTACTCAGTATTTCCTAAAACAATCTCAAGAGTAAAGTTTTGGATTGTAATGTCTAGTGCACATCGTCGAGACTTTCTTCAAATAATTCTTCATAAATTTACAAAAGCGAGTAAAATTTCAACTTTTTGCCAGGAAAGCAATTTCCAACATTCGATGGCAAGGTTCACTATAATGAACCTAGCATCCCTATAGAGCCACTATAGCTCTACAGAGCCAATTGTAGTATAGTAGAGCCAATTCGTTATAATGAAAATTGGAATTATCACCTAGGAAATTTTAGAAAAGTATTTAAGTCGTCTGAAATTAACCGACGGATTTGAATCCCGTTTTTGCTTATAAATTAGCTAAACGGTGCTTTAGTGTATTTAAAAATGCTTTTCACGAAACAGTTGACATTTGATTCCCTTTTTACAAATTGACTAAAAGCTTCTTAAAGAAAAACTCGATATTACACTTCGAAACTTTACTGTGAAGATAGTTTAATGAAATACTGAGTAGTTTTGACATAAATCGCTGACATCGTTGAGCATGTGATTCAATTTGTTGTTTTTTCCGTAGCCTACAGGCAGCTTAGAATGATGTTGAGTACTTTTAGCGTTGAGAAATTATAGCGTTACACTCCTTTGCCATTAAATGTCAGCAAAAGTAATGATGGAAGTTTTCGAATGATATTGAACAATTTTCTGTACTATCGCTGCTTTGGATTTTACTTTTCGTAGTTTGCCTTTTAGTTTTATTATTAGAATTTTAGTTTTTGAATTTTAGTTCGAGTTCTCAATGTTAGTTTTCATGTTTGCAATTTAGTTTTATTGTTGGAATTTTACTTTCAGTGTCTGAGTTGTACTTTTCTTGTTGTGAATTTTTAAAATAGTGTACCTTGGCTATTGAACGACAAGAGGGAGCATTGAAAGAAGTTTCGCAAGGCTAAGATTTTTTCGGCGGGTAAGGGTGGGCGGTGTCTTCGGGTACGAGTCAAAGAGGTGATGGCGAAATTTGAAATGTAAAGTTTCGGTGGAAATCTCCTTAGCTTTAATCCCTTCCAGGGTGGCGGAGCTTTCGTCCCCCAACTTGCTAATTTTCTTGGGCGGGGTGTCAAGTTTTCAGCGTGACATCTTGCGCCACCAGCAGCTCCATCTCGCTGACACGTCGCGGTGCAGCTTTACGTGACAGAGGCATTTGGGTCGTTTCCCTGGAAATGAGACCGTCACCAACTCGCCAGTTACCAGATGAGCGACAGATTTTTGTGTCAATCGGAGTAACTTGGGCTCGTCCTCACATTCTCCAGCCCGGCGACAAAAGTTGGCCAACTGAACTTGTCATGAAGACGCAAGTTTGCACGCTGTCTGGGTGGCAAACAGGCACAGGGGCGAAAAAAGGGCGGGGATAACACGTCCCGCGGATGGGAAGAGCCTTCACAAGGTGTCAAGCCTGGGTCCACTGCATCATATCGCTGCCAGTCATTAAGGATAACTCGGTTCTCCGGTTTATCGCTCCAAGACGTTGTTAAAAGAATAATGAAGCCAATAATGCGTCACTAAAAGCCTCGATGACGGACTGAAACACGACGTAGAACGGATACACGAAAGGTCAAGTGTGGGAGGACTGCAGAGCTGCCGATCGTCCAGGACACCATCGTGCAAATTGCTTAGCATAACTTACGACAAGCCGGACGGCTTTGACGCCTTCGAAGACTCATTTAAGATTTAAAATTCTTTTAAAAGACCAGGAATTGTTGGGTAGGGTTTCTGAAGGACGAATTACAGTGAATGGCTGCATGTTTTGAAGCAAATGAGAGCGTATTATAAAACACGTACATTTTGTAGCATGTGACAGGTGAACCCAGATGTAAGAGAGACAATTAGGTACAAACAACGAGTGTCAATAAAAACGCTAAAAGGCTCAAAAAAATACTGGTCTCCACGAACGCAGTCAACTTGATTTTGTGATTGATAAAAAGCAGGTCTTTTATAAGAGGGCTCATCTGTAATTACTACATACTTATAATAATAAAAGCGAAACACATAGCAACAAATACTAATTATTTAGCAATACGACAAGAAAACAAAAACCAATACAGTTGATTTTGTTGGTCTTTATTATTATTATAAGTACAATATATGGTAATGAAAGAAAAGAAAATCCAATACAGTCAACCCGGCTGTACGAGACAGGAAAAAACGAGGGAAAGGTGTCTCTTGCATCAGGACTCGGCTGTCGTTCCTATATATTATAGTAAAAGTTAAAACCGATGTACAGTAACATATTACAACAATAACAACCAATGCAGTCAACCCCGTTGTACAAGACTTAAAAGCTAAGGCCAGTTGTCTCTTACATCGGGGCTCGTCTCGTTTTTACTATTATAACTCCATAGTAATTACAGATAAGCCCTCGTATAAGAGACAGTTGGACATAATTACAGCAATAAACAGCCATGTCTGTTGCAATAGCAGCACAAAGCCTAGATTCTTTTGTTGTTGTAGCTGCAAACCTTGGTGCCCGGGTTCTCTTACATCCAGGTTGGGTCTCTATTAAATAAATACCAAGAAAGTATCAGCAATGTCTTAAGTTAATCTTCCAGAATTAATTGAAATAAACTGGAAAATAAAGGGTACTCGCGCTAAATGTAAATTTAAATAGGAGATAAAATAGAAATAGAAAATTAAAAACGATGAAAAAAGTAAAATAAAAATACAATAAAATTACAATTGAAAATAAAATAAATAAAACCTTTAGATTGAAACACTCCTAAAACACCTGTAACACACTTAACTTGTTAAAGATAATTTAGAACTGGCCACCCCAATGGTAAAAGGATTTCGCCTAATGGGGTTATTACCACCACTAATACCTTTCACCTTCCGTAAACAAAACAAAAAATTAAACTTTATTGGGTTAGCGTGTAAACTACTTTTAAACGCAATAAGCTACCGTGCTCGAGTGTTGAAAACCTCCTACGAAATGGAGAGGACAGATGGGTCAGTCATAACTTTACGTCACCCTACGGCCATGGGCCTGATGGGGGAGAAGGAGGGGTGGGGGGGTTAACGCAACAAACGTCCATTGTTAAAAGTCTTCCCCATTCCAGTAGCTACCACCAACCCTCCATAAAATCATAAAGGCCTACGAGACCAGTATGTCACACTAAAAACACGCTGACACAAGAGGGCGCGTTATTCAGCAAACCAACGTAGAACTCATTGTTAAACCTAACCTTCCACTCTCCAGCCCTACCACCCCCAAAAGTTGCTCTGGCCTTGTCAAGGAAAACTCAACGTCCCCCCCAGCGAATTTCAAAAACGAGTTATGCGGTGATTTCTCCCCCTTTTCCCCCCTCTGGCCCCCCTACGTCTCAGAAAAAAAAGAAATGGTTTCCGGAGCTACTAAAAAAAGAGGCCAAGATGGCAAGGAAGCGACATCTATACAAGTGCGCCGGGTGACCAATCTTATTGTATACACTTGTGACCGCTCGCCAGTCTCGCAGTACCCCCCGCAACATCCCCTGCCCACCCCCTTGGAAACCTCGCTGGCCCCCCCGGAATATGCGTCGACGCTTGCGCGGAAGATCCGGCAGCTGTCTCCGCGGAGTAAGGCTCCCAGAGTCCCCCAGTGCTCTTCCGGACTTGGGTCTCGTAACGCCAGCCCGCGGAATCCGCTTCAGTCGTCTTTCGAAGCTTAACGCCGCGGAGATTTTTCAGGAGCCAGTGAATTCCTGGGAAGTGTTGGCCGGGTGAACGCCAGAAGGGTCAATGGGAAAAATTGTCTTTCGGGTTGCGCGTCAATGGTGAGGCGCCATGATTGGTACGGCGAGAATCGCCCAGCTCACGGCCCGGTGCTTACTTGGGCTAATTGCGGAATCCGCGGGATTAAAGTGAGCGAAAGTGGGTTCATGTATCATTGTCCGGACGTGCGACCGAGCGTCGTGGATCGCCAGTACCATGTTTTGCCCCCAGGCTGTCCTTCGCGGCGTGATCTTTATCATTCACTGAACTTGGGCTGTCTCCCCAGCGCAAAACGCTATTGCCTTGGCTTTCGGTGTACTCTGTGATTACCTGGTGTAGTGGTGTGTGTGTTTTGAGTTACTATTACAGGAAAGAATACCCTTGGCTTTGGCTGTGGGGGGTTGTGGGGGGAAGGAGCATTTTAAGCTCAGAGGGCTTGAAACGTGAAGAAATAGAAAGGATTCCGTGGCTTGGGTCCATTTGGCTTTGACATGCTCCTGTGAATAGGATTACGCCAAAAACTCTTCAATCTTGTTTACGTGAAAGGGGGAAAAAAACTTGTCAAAACACTTATTGTAATACCCCCGAAATCGGTGAAGCAGGATCATCGCCGTAAAGTAAGCTTCTTCGTCCCTTTTGGACGTTTTGTGGACTGGAATTTATAATGGACCATTGATTTTGTAGGTAGTGTCTTTTAAGGGAACATTGAGCCTTTGTGTTTCAAGACAGTTACTTTATAAATAGTTTTCGCTCTTACTTTTTACTGATTTTTGAAGAAAGTAGTTCTTCACGGAGTTCTAAGTGTTTACGTGCGCGTAATATATGAAGGTTAAGGCCAAAGATTCTCTGCCTTTGGTTTTACGTTGACTGAATGGAAGAAACGAGAAAATTGCGTGGATTATTTTCTTGTGAAATTTGTAATACCTAGAATCTAACGTGGGGCAGTTTGTCGAAATTCTGAATTTTGAATAAAGGCCAACGATTTTCTGGAAAAATGTTCAATTAACTTTGCCTTTTTTCAAAGACAACTTTTTATCAGATTCTAGGGATTGTCAACTAAAACTTTTACTGGCAAGATGACTTCGAGAAACATTGAGTGGTAAATGCCAAATTGTCCATGCAAGTTTTCCGTGGCATCGTCTATTACAGAAGGTTGGTATACAGTGGCCTTAAACGACATTTGTATGTTATAACCCCTCCCCTTTCTCCCCAACCTAGCTGAAACTAATCTAAACTAACTCTAAACTAATCTTGCTTATTTCCAGCTATTAGACCTATTTATAAACAAGTTAACACCTTTTGACCTATGTATTAAATATAAACGTATTATTATCTACAATAGTAAACGTATTTATTAACAATTAAACCTATTTATTAAATATAATACTTTCACCTGTTTCACATTGTTTAAAGATTATGAAAGGTTGATGGGAAAGTTAGGCCTGAGTTAGATTAAGTTAAGCTTATTTACAGTTTTAGTGCAGTTTTAACCTCGCAAAAGCGCTCGTGACTTATCCCCAATAAAGAAACAAGGGAAGTTTAAGCAGAAAAGTGTCGTTTAAATTCCCGCCACCGGTTATTTAAATCAATACGTCGCAAAAAAGACTCCTGGCTAATGATCAAAACAGCGCAATTTGAGTGATAAGTAAACTGCCTAGTTTTTTTTATAAAACGGAAAATGTGGCCATTTCTATGTTACTTATGACAATGTACAAGGCAATTTACATTACATACCTTCGTTGAGCGTCATTGCTATCATTCCGCATCAGTTTAACCATGATTAAATTAGTAGATCCATGCGGTTGGTTTTCTTCGTTAACCCTGCACTGTAAAAAATTATTTTGTGAATTTACAATGACTCATTGTGCAGAAAAAAATTACAAGGAATTCGTTGTAAAAATACTTACAAAATTGGTTTTTTAACCACGAATTTGTGGCAGAAAAACATTTTTAAAGTATTTTTACAGTAAAGTCCTTATAATTTTTTGCTGCAATTGTAAATTTACAATGTTTTTTTACAGTGTGATTCCAGACTGAAGAGTAGCTCCTTTTAATTTTGTCGAGATAATTCCATCATTAAAGCAGCAGAAAAGGAGGTAGTAAATAAATAACTCGAATTCAGACTACGATGCACGTCGCGTCCTAACCATGGCATCTCGAAGCACCTAACCGTGTCGTAGTTCCTTGAACCGAGGTTAAAGCTTCCGGAAGTCTGCTTAAAACTGCACCGTGTGCTTGCAGTCCTGATAAGCTTGAATCATTCTCGGTAATCCTGGATTACCCAACGAGTTCCTTCATGCGCGGTTTATACCTGTCGCGTGACATGTCACGTCAGTTCTTACTGGACACTTTTATTACCCAGCCTAAGTCAAAAGTAACTCCAAGTAATATTTACTGTCATTTTATAGCCCATTCTCCCTGAATGTGTAAACACTTACCTTTTTCAGATTTAAAGTTCAAGGCAGCAAAAAGCCCAGCAAAAAAAGGGCTCACTAACAATTTAGCTGGCGTAGACACAACGGAGGAGTTCCTAGTACTTAGCAGGAAGAACCAGAAATCCATTTAGTCCCATTTACGACTGGCATGTTCGAAACTCGGGGCCAACGGGGCCCAAAAGTCTTTCGCTGTTTGGTCGCTTGTTCAGAGCCAAGCACTGTAACGATACAACCATCCCCGAAATCCTCCCCGAACCGAGTACATTACTAACAGACTTTCTTTTTCTGTGTGTGTGTGTCCTTTTAAGAACTTTCGCCAACTTTCCAATTCCCTAAGAGCCTGTGAAGCCGTCGTCTCAGCACAACTTTTCTAAAAGATTGAAATATGACTCCCCTATGAACTCTGTGCCCCGGCCTCAGCGCCAGTGTCTCACCTTTTTCGACGCATAAATCCATCCCAAGTGATGGCGCAAATTGTGAATGTAATTACGACTGGCTCTGATCCAAAAGACCACCATAACAGCTCTAGCTCTATTTTAAATTTCTTGACACTTTCGGGGAGAAAATTTTCCCCCTGTGCCAGCACACACACTCCCTAGGGGATTCCCCTGCCTCCGGTAGTCCTTTACCTTGCCGTTCCTGAAAAAGTAAGGCGCGAGGGTTCTGGCCTGGGGGCAGAGCTGCGGGGACGAGGTCCGCTAAGTAAGTCGTCCATCATAACTGCGGTGCATAAAATCCCTGGGCCGGTGACTGGGTTTCCTTGCTCTCCAACGGGAAGAAATACCAGCTGAGAGAGCCCGGAAGCCAAGAAATAAATTTCTGCGACCTCAAGAAAGATCCTGACACGCTTTTCACCCCCCTGCCGCTCGCCCAGTCCCCCCCTGGGAATTTTCCCTCAAAAAGAGTCCCAGACTGTCAGCGATCCCCGGGATAGCGAAAAAATAGTACCGGGATTTCTGCGTACTAACTCAGCCTTCTTTCAAGTCGCCCAATTTCTATTTCTATACACCACGAAACTTCATTAGCACGCCAGAGCCGATCCCGAGAGAGCCGACGTGAGTAAGGTGTACGTCAAAGCTTGCCGAATTTCTGGAAAGATGTTGCAGAAATGCGTCCTGCGACCCGTAAGGAAGCACCTCCTATCAGTACTAGCTTATTGATTCCGATAGCTGGTTTTACCGTGATCCCGTGACCTTTGTCACATAACTCACCTCCGCTGACGTCAAGACACAAGTATCGCTGGCTCATGCCTGGGCGAGCCTAGAAGGGAAGTACGCAGAAATACGGGCATGAATCGAATACCAGCTTAGGGTGGAGTGCGATCTGTCTTGCCATGATCCGAATACCGACACGTGGCGCATCATTTTCTGGCCTTACTCTCGACCGGTAGTTCGATCGGCGACGTTAAAGTACCTGGGATGCGATATACTGCGAGCGAAATCGTGAAAGGGCCGCGCGTTTGTTCGGGGCATTCTTACGTCACGTAACCCGGCAATTAAGGTGCGTCGAAACGTCGCCACCCAAACTGGAGTTTCCGCTGCACCCCATAGTGTCTTTATGTCCCTAAGCGATGGTGACAGGCTTGAAAGGTAGTGAGGACGTTTCGAGTTCACTACCGGCATAACATGGCTGCCGAACGGCCTTTCCAAATTTAGGAAGACATAATCTGAGAAGGACTGGTATCTTATCACCTTAAAAGACCCCACGAGGCGAAAAAACGTCCTCGCTAGGACCCACTTGGAACAGTGTCGCCATTCGCGAGCCTAAAAACCCCAGTAACAGGTTTTAACGGCTCGTACACGTCAACATCACTAAAAACCTTTAACCCTCCGCCATCACGAGACCTTTTCCCCAAGTGCCCCTTGACCTGGCTCACCAGATAGGTTGCCTTTTCACTCTCCATAGGTGTCCGACGCTAAATAATTCAGTATCGGCCAGGCCAATACCAAAAGTTCAGAATCGCTTTCTATTCGTAACGTGAGAGAAATGGAAGAAAAGAAAATCAAAGCCAATCTACCGACAGCCTGTCAGTCTTCGCTTGTTTTTTTTCTGGAAAAGAGTACCAGCAGGGGGCTTTTATCCCCCCTGAAGGGGAAAAACATTTTTTTAGGGGGGAAAATAAGCAGGGGATGATGGGGATATGATCAAACCACCTGTGTATCGCTCAGAGACCCTAAAAATCTGTTTGCTTCCATTCTGACCCTCTTTCCCCCATTGGGGTATTTTCTGAAGCAAACACGACTGTTTTTATCTCCCCTTTCATGAAAAAAATGTTTCTTAATAGGACAGCCAATGTGTCAATTGCGTCACGAGCCTATTCATGCATGGGGTTTGAAGAGCAAGGGGGGTGAGGGGGGAGAAAGTGTTGAGATGGAGCAATACGTCGCCAGAGAAATGACAGATGACACGCAAAGGAAGGTAATCGACTTGTTTGGGGGGGGGGGGAGAACCCTACCGATCTTCCATACTCCAGTACCTTCGTCAGCGGTACCGGCAGACGTCTATGTGGACAGCTGGGGTGAAGCATAGGGGAAAAAGGGGTTGAAAGATAAAAGGCTGTCTATAGCATTCGTTACAGATCAAGCCCCAGATCTTCGCAGCCTCTTTCGAGGAAATCTGATCAGAACCCTAAAAAAAAAATCATCTTCTTTCTTCCAATCCGACTGTTTTTCTTCTTCCGTAAACGCAAGGCAACGAACCGCCCAGTGGAGCACCGAAAAGATTTTGATTAAGTCGCGGAAGAGCGAGAGAAAAGGCTCTTATTACCCGAGGATCCTAATTTCGCTTACGTGGCGCTCAACACTGATTCCATTTTTGCCTCAACGCAACGCTTACGAAAGAAGAGAAAAGAATATTCTTCTTATGTCTGGCCCGACGAAGCTATGAATTTCCCAATGTGATTTCCCCGAGTTGCGTTCGCTCCAGTCAAGGCAATGAGCAGCCAAGAGGAATACAAACGTTCCACTTGGCTTCGCAATTATTTCTGAAGTAATTCCACGCCCCGAGGGCGCAGGACTAACATTGAAATAGTGATGGATTGCCATTATTTGTCCTATCATTTTAAATAGAAAAGGAAATTGAATGTTTGTCTTACTTTCTTTGGCAGAACAATGATGCTAAACTTTGGGTATTCGTGGTTGTCATTTCTGGTGACGTTGGCGACGAGTTTAGCAGCCCTGCCACCGGGACCCAGCTTACCACCCTACAGTCCAGGTAAATAAAACATAAAAATGGATTGCTTGGAAGACTGAAGGGAATGGGTATGAAGTTTTGTTTTCCAAAGGGTTGGGGGCACTGACCGTTTGAAAATTGAGTGGAGAGCCAAGTATTTTCATATAATTGGACCAAAATGATAGCGAGGCGTATGGGGGGCCACTCCCTTAAGTGGATCTGTTAGGACAGAGACACACACACACACAAAGTGCGCGTCAATATTGGGATCACGGACACCTTGAAGAAAGAGCGAGAACTTTCGTAATAGAAGTTGCCTTTATAATTGGTTCATGGCGACGAGAAATATCGAATTTCTGTGGCCGGGGAATTTCGTCAACCCAGCAACGGACGCGAGAAGAGTAGATAAAAGGTGTGGTGGCCGACACGGGATCGCCAAAGAGACCCCCAAAGTCTGTAAACAACTCTCTTGCCCGCAGCATATTACTTTGAGCGTGTTTTTGTCCGGAGAAATAAATGCCCAGGAACCTTTAGCCAAGGCAGGTACCGGGCCCCTTAATATGATTTCCTACTTTGTCAGCCCAGGTTTACGAAACGATGCCAGCTCGCTGGATGGTCCGGTCAGGCCCGAGCTAACTGGCTTAGAAAGTTTGGGGCGGGTTCTTGGGGAGAGCCCATGTCTCTTTTGAGTTGATCACGAACTTAATTTTCGTGAAAGTACACGTGGCACATTTTCGTGAGCCAGCATTGAAAGCCGCCGCTACTAGCTAGTTAAAGATGCAGGCAGAACCGATCCCTATTACTGCAAGGGTGGGGTTTAAGGAAGGTGGAGTGAAAATAAGTGTAGGTGTAGACTTTGGCGGCACTCCTTCATCCTACGCGGAATTCGGAGGGCATTGAAGCTCACTTAAAGAGCATTGGACCCAAAAACAACCTTATCTTAAAAAAAGAACGAAAATCTAGTTTCCAGATATAAGTGTCTTTTTCTCCAGTGCGAAATAATAAAGAAGAGATTTAGGAAATAAGAAATCTGACATTCAAATTTTCACGCCCATGACGTCACGCTTCTCAAAGGCGGGAAAAGGCCACAACTTTGGAAATAAATATCTCCAGAACTGGTGGTTAGAGAAAATTGAAACCAATTTCTTTATTTTTAGAATAATTATTATTATAATACTCCGTAAAAAATCTCTATATGCGTTTTTGGTGTCCATTGCCCTTTAAAGAGCCATAGACACCAAAAAACAACTTTTTCTTATAAAAAAAAGAGCGAAAAATCTAGTTTCCAGATATAAGTGTCTTTTTCCCAGGTGTGAAATAATAAAGAAGAGATTTAGGAAATAAGAAATCTGACATTCAAATTTTCACGCCCATGACGTCACGCTTCTCAAAGGCGGGAAAAGGCCACAACTTTGGAAATAAATATCTCCAGAACTGGCGGTTAGAAAAAAGTGAAACCAATTTCTTTATTTTTAGAATAATGTTTATTATAACATTCCATCAAAATCTCTATTTACGTTTTTGGTGTCCATTGCCCTTTAAAGAGGGCGGAAGCCATCAGGGCCGTGTTGCACGTGGCTGCGTTACCAATAGGTCAGGTAGCGAGAAAGATAGGCCGGGGGAGGGGGAGCTTTTCGTTCCCTTTTTGCAGCTTATTAACCTTTGGCATTTGTTTTGGGGGGAGTTGGTGGGTATCCACCGAGCCACCTTGGCCTTTTTCCCCTGAAGAAGAAGCCGCGTAGGGCCTGAGCGAGCTGCGGTCGGGGAGTTCTTGAGCCACTCGTGCGTACATGGGCATTAATTAAGACTTGAGAGAGGCAGGCTTGCCAGTACTACTAGGCGTAGGGTACGCAAAGGCGTGATCCGAAAGAAGACCCGAGATAATTAAGCGATTAGCTAGGAAACTGGAAACCGTTTAACTTCCCGAGTCCTCCAGCCGTGACGCGCTGGCTTCCAGGGTATTGTCTCTCCCAAGTATTGTCCCAACATTTCTTCTCCTGGCACTAACCCAAGCTCATGATTAGCATAAGTAATTTGCCAGTCGGAAAACGAGCCTGGTGACAAAAAAAACGGCCAAAGTCATACTCGCTCGTACCGGCAGCGCGATCTGGAAGTTCTGGCCCGTACTTGCCAGTAGTGGAGCTGAAGCCTTCGCAAGGCATAGAAATCGGGCATTATAGCTTCGAAAGGCATTGGGAGGGAGAAATTAGTAATTAGAGACTTGGCCGAAATTCCGCACTTTCTGCCAGTACAGCAGCTAGCAGCACAAAGGCTCCTGGCTTAATCCCTGCCGAAATTTCGGCACATGCCGGATGATTAAAGCGCCGATAGAGACGTCACCGTCGCCCAGTCCCAAGTTGGGTCGCCACCACAGTTTGAAGCCAGTATGTTGAACGAAAGTTATCGTCCCTTTCTCCACATGGCCAAAGCCTTCCTATTAAAGCAGGCACAAAGTGCCGCTGGCAGAAATTTATGTCTGTAGTACCACTTTGTCGCGCCCGCACAAAGCCGCCACGACGACTTTGTGAGTAGTTGGCTGTCGCTTGTCGCAGAAGCTACCAACAGGACCAAGATTATCAGGCTAGTCAGAAACCCCAACAAACGAGAAATAAATGGTATTGCCCCACGAATAAACGACCGGAGGCTTTGTAGCGGCCGTTACGTCGCCTGGGGGGGAAAAGGGGGGGGGGTGCCACGTAAGCTGTCTCGTACGCATCAAAAGCTTCATGGGCCAGTGACGCCGCCCAAGTGTTGTACTGCCAGTCCCCAAGAAAGTATGCTCGCCAATTATAACTGACAACTTAGCATAGAGGCACTTAAAGGGGGAAATTGAAGGCCCAGAAACATTAATGACGGTAAATTGCCCCCAACAGGAGGTATTTTCAACGAAAGCTTTTAAGAACGTTCGTCTTTGTAGCTCGCCACGCTCTATTTTTTTCCATTTTCCTAATGACAAACCAGCGTTTCCTCAGCGTCCGCCGTCATTGGCTGTTCCGCCCTAGTTCTTCCGTAACCGACTTGAAAAATATAAAAAAAAAAACGAAGCGGCAGAGGACGATTTCTTAGAGCAGAAGACTCGCTGATAAGCCTTCATGTCCAATGATGGCGCGGAACCAACCACACGGATTCCCCCTCAACAGCATTAAAAAGCTGGAAGAAATGTGATGGAGAGTCCGGCCACAAAGTCGGAGTAAAGGAAAGGCGGAGCTTGGCCACGAAGACGTGTCCCCCGCTCAGCAATTTATGACAATACTTAGCCCAGCGCTCCCTGTAGGGCAAATTAAACCCTAAGCAAAAGTTTGGGGGCGAGTGGGAAAGAAAGGAGGACACAACTACTTCTTCCGCGAAGTAAAAGAGCAAAGCTGTGTATTTGACTGAAAACCAACTCAATTAACGCGGCGCAGGCTGGGCTGTTCCCAAATGAGGATGAATTTCGCGCTGAGTAAACCTTTCTTCGCTATTGTTTGCTTTCTAGGCCGAAAAGGAGACCCGACCGCCAGTCCGGCGCCAGTAGTGCCAGTACCAGTCGCCTTGGCAGCAATGCCGCCCATCCTCAACGTCCAACTGGGCGACACTGCCTTCTTACCCTGCCACGTACCTCAGCGGGAAGAATTCGGGGTAAGTTTGCTTACTGTCTACACATTACTGTCCCCCTCGACGGCCAGTACCCGTACCTGGCAGAATTAGCCTCCCAGGGCGGCCGAGGTAACCGCTCGGCAGCGAAGAAGATGTCAGCAGCTGTTTAACATGCACAGGGGACGGCGTGGGAAAAATACCACCTGAACACCCCGCCTGGTCACCTTTTGTCGCCGTTCAAGCGTCAGTGGCATGGGTGACGTCCACCTCCTCCTATACCATCGCCAATTGATTCCCAGCGAACGCAGTCTAATAAGCCAGTGGGGCCCTCGGGGCATTTCTTCAGCACTGGCCTTCGCCTAATCCGACCCTGGACGTTTTTTTACGACGCCAGCGAGCGATGGTAACGCCCTCCTGCGCCCGCTAGATACCTCACCCCCCTGCTGGCAGTGTCTTTAGCTTGATAGGGGCGTCCAACGAGCCCCCACACAATACACAAGTACTATCTCCATTGCCCGGACTTTCGCACGCACCTATTAAAGCCAGCACAGGGAAACAAACCCGAAAGAAAAGCTAAAGGGGACGGAAAAGTACCGGGCTGCCTTGTCGGAGCTGCTCCATAAAAGAGTACAACTAGCAAGCTCAACATTTTGCATGTCCCGACTCGGGCTTTTTATGGCAGGCAAACACAACACGGCTGCCTGTTAACTCCAAATGGGAGCCGAACAAATGACGACTGACAGACTAACAAGTCCCCCAACGAACCTAGCCTGGGGGGGTAGGGGGTTGGGGGGGGGGAGAGAGAAAGAGGATCCGGGTCCTAGTAGGCGCAGAGGAGGGCACACAACAACAGGGAGTAAGCCGGTAACTGGCTTTTATTTGCTGGTACCGGCCTGAAAGAGAAAACTTGTTGCCGTTTCGTTGGGGGATACCGAACGTACACTGTAACGAAAAAGCTACCGTTTAATGGTGGAACATGGCACCAAAGACCAAGGAACTCAGTTCGGGGCTCTTTTTCGGCCCAAAGTCAATAATGCTAGCTTTATCCTAAAAATGGTAGATGTGAAGCCCCCAAAAATAGTACCTGAGAAAACCGAAATTGGCAAGTCAAACCTCCGTGAACTAATGCATGAGAGCCTAAAAAATTGGTCCTAATAATGACAGTAATAAGGAATAATGACAGTAATAGCCATTTGCTATTTTTCGGTAGAAATTTTGACGCACAATTTACTTTTGTTTATTATATGACCTAGAAAACTAAATAACTATTCAACGCACCGTTTGGGCAACAAGCACACAGAATACATAAACGACACGCATACGCAATGCAAACTGAATAATACACCCAGCCACATCTTTACCAACAGTAATTAATACAAGAGTAGAAATATCAAGCTCAACGATATTACTTCAACAAAAATGCACAGTACAACATCACTCAGCAACATAAAAAATTAACCGACAATAGGTAGTGCAACCTTTGCCCCCAAAATTGCAAACGACTAGAATAAAACACTCAGCTGGCAACTTCAACGAAGTTACCAAATACAAAGTTGAACAATACAACCATGAAAAATAAAAAAACTTCAACAATCCAACTTGAATAACAACAGTTCCATATTGCAATAATCAAATATCAACGCAACAATGCACACTGCCAATCGAAAAAAAATATTTACTGAGTTTCGGCTCTTCATAAATCATGAAGAGTGCAACACACAAACAGTTTCGCAGGTTTTCCAAAGCTAAGGACGTCGGGAGTTGAGTTTCTCTCTAGCTCTGTTAATTACTAGAAGAGCGCAATTGACTTATGCTAATCTCCTCCGTAAAGTCAACGAATTGGGTCCAAGGAACTAACAAAGTTTGGAAATAAACTTCCGATATTTGAGAAATACGCAAGATTTGAGAATCCGTTACGAATGTTGCGTGAAGAATACAAAAGTAGGTAAACATTAGACAAACGAGGTAAAAACTACCAGCTTTAGGTGAGCGGATCCATATTTAAAATCAGCTACCAATTTTTAAAAGCGACTACTAATTTCAGTCTCGCAAAATTCACCCAATTTGGGGACTCGTTTGTTCAGTCCAGCGTTAGGATGAGAGGCTGCCAGTACTGGGAGCGGTAGCACTTCTTAAGTGAGTAGAGTCCAGTACTGTGAGTCGATTAACCCTCTTTAAAGACAAGTCTTGTGGTCGGGTGAAGACTCACTGGGCGGTTGGAATGACAACGGATCCGTCACGTCGCAACCCAGGGCTCAGCGATGAGGCGAACGCCAAGGAACAAGTGCTACATGTATAATAGCCACTCGGTCAACGCCCAGGCAATCAATAGAACCAGCTAACGAGATGTTCTTGTCGTTTTCTGCCAACACGGCCTTTTAACCCCTCCTGGCAGCCTCACTCTTAAGCAACTCCCGAAGAGCTGCTTCGCGAAAGGACCCGAAAAACGAAAAAAGGAAGAAGAGAATGAGCCATGCTTTAATTCTTTCTCCCAAGTCCTCAAGCTTCCACCTACTTTGCATAATTTCCATATAGGCTCAGTTAAGCCCATAAGGTTCCAGTCCTTCGGCTACCCCTTCACCTTCCAAGAACCCTCGCCACAGCGCTTTCGACAAAGTCAACCCCCACTGCGAATTTTTCTTATCGCTCCACTAGCAATGGCTTGCCCGTACTCGCCCGTATTGGCAAGCTATTGCTGCCAGAAGTGGTAGAGAAGAAGGCTGGGTCCTGGGTAAGAAGAGAGAAAAAAGCCAGAATTTTCCTCCGTTGTCCAGATCGTGACGTCAAAAATGGTGGCAAAGTTTGGGTTAAAGTACTGTTGAAACTTTCACTCGCAAAAAATGGATACTCGTCCCCCCCAAAGTTTGAACCAGGGCGAAGAACCCACTTGAAAGGCCAAGTACCTACGTTGGCACTCTCTACGCTACTCGGCGTATCCACGCTACCCCCTTAACACGAGTACGTACTCGGTTACGTCCTCCAGGACCGGTAAGGCGAGTTGGGAGGGAAGGTGAACGAAATTTCGAGCTTGCCAGCCCGGGGGGAGGGGAAAGAAATTTACATGTGCTAATGAACGCTAACGAAGACCGGAAGTTTAACCTAACTTTTCTTGATGCTCTTTTGCGCTCCTCGTTTCGCTAGGTATCCTGGGTACGACGGCGTGATTGGCACATCCTAGCCGCCGACTCGCAAGTGTACTCACGGGATGAGCGAGTGCGGATCGCGCCCCAGCCGGAGACAGAGTCCTGGACATTGTTCATTAAGTTTATCCGAAAGGAAGACGAAGGAGTCTACGATTGTCAGGTAAGCGCAACCATGTCCTAACATGACAGTTATAACAAGACCAGGAGAGTTCTATTCAGCCTAGTGCCCGCCCTCGGGGGTACTGGCAGATCATTTCTTCCCTTTCTTTCTCTGTCTTGGGGCATATGGATCAAGAAAGAAGGTAGGAAACTCTGTAGAGAACTTTTGGAAAGCTCTGTTTTCGGAGCTTGTTAGGCTCAAAAGTATTCAAATGGTTATTGGCGGTCCGTAATAAAGCGAACATGGGGGTAAAGCTGGGAGTAACAGGAAAAACGTGAAATGTAACGATGAACTGGGCCCAGCTTTCAAGAAACTCAGCTGGAGGAGAGAGAGAGAGAGTCGACTTAAAGCTGGGAAGCTTTGCCTTTTATTGATCCACCGTTTGCTTTTGGTGGTGGGCCGACTCACGCTCATTGGACTTGTAGACTTTCTATGACTATAACTGAAGCAAAAGGACAACTGGGTTTGTTGTTCCAAACACTCCCAACAAAAGCTCTTCACTTGTCCAGCGTCAGGTCCTTATTTTCCAGCCCGCAGAAATACACCCATTTCTACTGGCCGTTCTTGCCTGGTAACGCGAGCCCCAGTTCCTGTGTCCCATTAAGCTTTGTCCGTGGCGCACAAAGGGGAGAACATCACAGCAGTCTTGTAAGAGATGTGGTTTCTTGCTGTTCGCCAGAAAAGACAATTCTTGATATCTCAAAGCATAGGGAAGGCATTCACATTTTTTTAGGCCTCTGGGCAGGAAACAGGTATCGGGTTGGTAAGAAACAGTCTTGTTCTTAGAATTATGGCTATTCAGTGTACAATTTCCGATGTTTCAAAGCAAAGGAGACGCAATCATTTTTTTTCTTTTATAGAGATATATTTTACTTTGCTCTCTTCGTAGACAGATATCAGAAAAGATTTTGTAAGAAATGTGATTTTTTCTAGAATTATGGTTTATTCAGCATAAAGACAATTCTTGATGTTTCAAAGCAAAAGAGGTATGATTGCATTCCTATTTCTTTCGGGAACAGGTTTCGACCCGAAAAGGAGTTTCGACCCAATCTGTGGACCTACGTGTGACAGTTCCTCAAGCAGTACTCGTTGGCGGAGATGATGTGTACGTGGGCGCTTCCAGTCCCTTCTCACTTACTTGTGTCGTAACGAATGTAAGTAATTTCCCTGTTTCGGCCCCCTAAAAGTCCAAGCTGCATGCAAAAAAAAACTGCTTTCGGCTGTCACTTTTTTCCACTCGGTTATGTTTTTTTCCGCAGCGCTAAAAAGCTGGTGTATTTCAATGGAATTAAAGCTGTGAGCGCAGCCAGCAGAGAAGTCTGCATTTGTCACCATTCCATTTCCCTAATGACACTTCAGCCCCCACCGTTAGGACCGTACACATGAGAAGACGAGCGTTTTCCCCTAACCGCCTTTTAGAATCATTGGGAGGGTTGTTTAAAGAAAGAAAAAACTGCCGAGCGAAACCTGCCATTTCTTCCAGGCCTTGTTAAGTGGAAAGGACAAATTTGGAGCACAGTTCATTCAAATCCCAGCAAACAGATACCGGAAATATATTTCTGCAGCGGAGCAGGCTGCACTTTGGGGGCACTTGGGCCCCAGAAGGAAGCAGCTTTTTTGGTCTAGAAGATCTGAATTATGGAGGTAAATGACATTAGTCAAAAGCGCCGGAGGGAAGAGGTGCATTTCTTTCCCCGGCAGAACTGGTGATTTGCCTCCATTCATGCTTTGATTTGAGGGGATTTCTGCCAGTAAGAAAAGCCGTCACGTGATAGATCAACTGCGTGCACAAACCTCGTCCGTGGTAAGAGGAGGAATCAGGTGAACTAATCCATAAAGTCACGATAGACGTACGTCAAAGTTTCAGCAGACAAGATAATAGAACTACGTTGTATTTCTTCAAGAACGGAATTGAAACCTGGGCCACGCGAACAGGGGAAACTAAGCTCGTGAGTTTTTTTTATCAGGACACAGGAATTTACAACCGTTATAAGAAATAGGGCAGCCGAAATAAGGGATTTCTGCTCGTGATGGATGTATTTCCAGGAAAGCGACGTGTCACCTAGCATTAGTTAAACTTGATAGAGAACCACGACGGCGCTTGGTTTAGTCGTGATCTTTAACTATTCAGCATTTACTGGAAATGGCCTTCAAACCTCCTCCCCGTTAATGAAACGCTGCAGTTTAATTATTACTGGTACTGGCGAGCACCGGCCTTGATGCCAACTTCTGACTGGGTAATGAGTTATAGTAGTCAAAAGCTTGATTGCATTAATCGCCCGAGATTCAACGGCGGGGAGTGGTTCCGAGACGGATTGGACGATATTTCTTTGAGTATAAGAAATGTATTACGTTTTCGGGTCATTTTCAGTACCGGCACGAAGTCAGCGAAGCTTCGCCAGAGGTGCAATCAGTACCCCATATTTTTGTGTCTTCCCTCGTTGCCCTTTTTAACTCCCCGGGTATCTGGCCAGTCAAGGAAGAACTATGTAACCTTTCAGCAGTCATGGTGCAAAGAAATGTACAACGTTCGCCTGACGTGAATACAAATCACATCGCTCAACGCAAGACAGGAAACTCATTTGTACTCGACATGAGCTTACCTTCTTTTCCCCCTCGTATCAAAACGATTCTTGGCCCTGTATTACTTTCGCTATTTGCTACCACAGCTTTTTTTAAAAAAATCTGGTTTTTCTGTCGCATGATGGTAATCTTTGGTTCCATCTCACTTTATGGATCTTTGATTTTTTCAATAAATGTTTTGATTCAACATATGCAGAATGGGCGAACGCTTGGTAGAATGGCAAGTTTCGCACGTAGAGAGAAGATTTTCACGTACCAACTGTGTCAGAATGGGAAGAAATTCGGAGACATTTTTTATTCACGGAGGCTGAAAATTTTTATTCGCGATGAAAAGTTTAATATACATGAGAAGCGGCAAAGTATTCGTTCTAGTTCTTTCGAATAACGGAGGAATATGAAGTGAGTCGACTAAAAGGACATTGCAATGTTGCGCTAACTTTTTTATTAAAAGGAAGATTTTTTTACCGGCACGAACGGTTTTCATACATAGGAAATATTGAGTGAAATACAAAGTTTTGCTTACCTTAAAGATATAGGTATATGGAAACCGTAATAGTAATAAAATAGCAGTCCAATTAAACCGCGGTATCCCGGTTATCCGCATTATTTCTGATTTAGTAATGAAGAATTGGTTATTGTTCAGATCGACGAGTGCTTTCCAGATATGCAAGAATTATTGCTCTAGCACTTCAATCGGCGAGAAAATGGAGGTTGAAACATAATCATAGCCTGAAGCCTCGCAAGAGGCAAAGGTTTTTTAAATCTCACAAAAAATAGCGCGGAAAAAAACACTTCTACCCTTTCCTTTCCGATATAAATAAATCGCCAATTGTGAAGCGAACCTGACACTGACATTCTGTAGGTACTGCCTTTGATCGCTTAGCTGTTGTAACTTAGTGAATAGGACGAATCTGGGGCTCTATATTGAAAATCATAAATGCTTGCTGCAAAAGTCAAAATAGAGAGCACAGTACAGCGACATTATTATTATTCTTGTTTTCGTTATCATTTTTTACATGAACCGTAGTTCTTAGTCGTCCTAGTATTTCTAAAAACAATTCAAAATTAAGTAAGAAACTCCCCTCTATTCTCTTAAAAAAATTATATATTTACTCTACATCAAAGGCAGATGATTGCAAATCACTTAAGAGAGCCAAAGACTCGTTTTCAATAAACCTAACTCTTCAAGAGATAGGAGAAGACTTTTACAAACGTACGAGCAAATTCGGGCAGATAGACCAGAGTGGCTTTTTTTCCCCCCCATTCAAAGGAATACAAAACTGGTGGAAAAGCCAACAGCACAGTAATGTAGGGTCTCGTGAAAGAGGAGAGGGAAAATGTCTCGATACGTCTTCAAGACGGCCAATAAACTCACTCTTCCATCCGGAATCAAACGCCTGTCTGGCGAGAACAAATCTGCTTATAGCAAGAGCAGCTCGGAAGGCACATAAACCATTCTCGATTCAAGGAGTCGTCTGCTACGCCGCGACCCCGGGCCAGTTTTTGCTGCGCTGGCCGGGTTTTGTCCCACCACTCGAGGAAAGCCATAGATACTGGCTGGAAACTGAAGAAGCTGGTGGGCTGCAGCAAAACTGAGCGAGCTAACACGAGCCAGAAAAAGCTCACCGGCAGCAGAAGCCACTCGTACCCATTTGTCCCTCCGGACGGTGACAAATGGGCTCCTGCCTGGCGGAGGTCTCCCGCCGCCTCGCAGCGGAAGCCGCACGGCGGGGAGGGTCGTCACTAGGGGGCAGCCCCGGCGGAAGATGTGCAATCTCCATCGCTCGACAGTACTGTAGACCCTTGGCTCTCCACGAGTTGCATTTCCAAGTCTTGAGCACCCAAAAATGGAGGCAGGGGCTTTCATACCCTGGCAAATCCGTCTCGTTCGGCCAAAAATCAACAAACGCTTGCCACTAAAAGCTTTTGCCTTTTTTTGCTTCCGAAATCTCGACTCTGCCTGCTTGGGGGGTTATTCAGCCAATATTTGCTTGCCAGTGCCTATGAAAAATATCGTTTAAAATAGCTAAAAGCGAAAACACGATTGCTTTTCTTCCCCCCACCCATTTTTTTTCTTTTTCTTCTTCGTCTTTTAATATGTACGTACAGAGCCTCCAACCGCCGCAGTACGTCCTATGGTGGCATGACGGGAAAGCGCTGACTGTCGGAGGAGGCGCTGGCGGTACCAATAGTATCGGGAGTCCAGTACCGGGCTCAGAGGGGCGGAGCATCAGTTTCGAGCCTGGTCCACCTTCCGTCAGTCGATTGACGGTCAACAGCGCCACCGCCGCCGATAGCGGAAGATATAGCTGCAGCCCAGCTTCCGGAAACCCCGCCCACACCAATGTCCATGTCGCGACAGGTAACAAGACCCGCCTACTTCTTTGCTACGCTTTTCTTTGGGGTGCGGCCATTAAACAAAAAGCAGCGCTGGGGGTCCAGCCCGAATTTTTGCTCGAGCTGAGTGAATTCGGCTGGAAGAAATGGCCAATTTCCAAATAAGATTTCCATAGAAATTGTGATCTCTACGGAGACATCTCCCGTTTTTTTTCCTCCTCCTCTATGAGAGTACTTTTTTATGATTGTTTTTCTCCCCTCCACTTTTCCTTCCGTCAAGCTGCGAAACACGTTTCGTGAGGTTGAATCAATGTTTGGCCGTTTTTAGAACTCGCCACACAGCTTCACGTCGGTTTTTGCTGACAAGCAGCAATTTACGCTTGAAAACCCACATATCTATCTTTCCTATGTCTCTTTTCGAGATGGGGGGGGGAGTCCCAAGTAGGCGACGGGGCACTGGGATGTTGTGAAGGCTTTTTATTGGAATCTACCACGCTGCGATGAGCTTTCACTATTGTTTTTCAAGCTTCCTTGACTCGCAATTTAAACTTTTTGTCTCTCCCAGCCAGGAAAACCCGTCTTCTCTTCCCCCATAACCCCCCCAAAGCTTCTTTTTACAGATACTCCGAGTTTCTATTTTCCTAAAGAGTTGGTTGGTAAGCATGGCTAACGAACTTACGAAACCGCAATCACGATAACTGAACCTTAACAATAGTTCTTTTGGACCAAACTCCGAAGCCCAACGTTCTACAGGACGTGACCCAAACGCAGTCCCAAACTCCGCCTCCTGCGTACTGTCGCTATCATAACCCCCAAAGCAGCTCTTGTTAGACGAGTTAGCATTCAACTTCATAAATCTCTTCGTTTTCCCCACGCCAGCTTGTGTTCTGAGAATTTCCCACTTTCTTTGGGCCATAGGGAATGGCGCAGTCTGGCCCGTCTCCCAGGTAATACTGCAGCACTGTACTGCCAGTACCCTAAAGTGCACCTTTTTCGCTGCAACGGACCGAAAGAGCGCGCGTATTAAGCTACCGACTCTCACTGAGCTAACTGAGCGCCATAGTACGCCGGAAACATCTTCCCAGATGTGCGCTTCCTCACATTACCCTCTTCTCGTACTCCTTTCTCTTTTTGGCCCAATGCTTCTAAATTGCTACCTTTCCGGGCACCGCGTCTATAGCCCGACACAATGGTAGCAATAGGTATACAGACCCCTTTTGAGTACGTACTCGAGCTGCGGCGCGTGCTGCGGCGTAATTAGCACCCTCACCACCGAGACTGCCCGTAACCAATGCACAGAAAAGAAAAAAGCCAGTTTTCCCTAGAATAGGAGAATTGCGATGGAAACTTTTGTGAAGCCAGCGAAAGCAAACCCTTTTTCCTCTTAACCCGCAGGTTGCCATTATCGTTTCTCCCGCCGACCACGACAACATTTACATAACAACCGCCTCAAGATCAATCTAGCTGCCTTCGCTCTCCGCTCAGGGAGAAGGTTACTGCTCTGCCTATAACTTTCACTCCAGTAGGTCAGCATGCTAATGCTGCGGCTGCCTCGCTGGCTTCGCCAAGAATAATACTGCAAGAGGGAGAACTTGGGCTAGTCTGGGTGCAACAATGACCAGAGACACACACACACACACGCGAAAGGATATCATGCATGTGTATTGGGAAGCCCACAAGGCAACCTTGTTATCTCTGTCAACATAGCTTCTCTTCGCTTGTCAACTAAACGGAACGAAAACCCTTTACCCTCCCACCCCCTCCTCTCCACTCGGCCCCTTGTGTTAGAGTACCCAGGATCGTCCAAGATCGATGTCCCCGGTACACCTATCATTGGCTTGCTTTATCTTGCTTTGGCTACCAAAAACGAACGGAACGGGAAGCGGAAAAAAAGGGGAAAATAATAAGAAAGCCAGAACAAAAATATTGTCTCTCCGAATAGGAAAGAAAATACGTTTCTACAGCACTATGCTATAACACTATGCTATATCCATGTTAAAACTTGTCACCTTTGCTTAACGGGTGAGTATTCATAACTGCCAGTGGGGCTATTTATCGCGTGCCAAGGAAAAACATTTTTTTCTTTTCTTTTTATGTGTGTGGCTGTCTTGTCCTGTCTTCTCACACTTTGGGCGTTTTACGATCTAGGAAACGAAATGGCAGCCATCCAAGCCGCGGACGCTTCCAAAGCCTCCAAACTGGTGACCTTATGGATCCCAGTACTCTTGACCTTGTTTCCGCTCCGGGCCGCCACCTGGAGCCGGCCCGCGAGTCTGATCCTGCTCGCTTTCGTCCTCATCATCTCGTCGTGCTGACTGACGTGATCGGAAAACCTGGGCAAAAAGAACTTTATCCCCCCACAACGTGAGGGACAGAACGCAAATAAAATAAAAAAAACTCCGGCGCCAAAGAAGATTCCAAAAATGGGACCAAAGAAAAATTCCTTGGCGATTAAATGAATTCACCCCCGGTTCGGAGGACACACAAGTGATGACTCTTGAAAAACGTGGCCGCGGGGCAATTAAATATATACTAACCCCTCATCCTCCCTTTTCCTACCCTCAACCTCCCCGACCTCAACCGCAGTACTACAATCCAGGGTATTAATCACCAACACATGGTACTCCTCGGGCGTACCCGGAAACTCGTATATGCTTTGGCCTGGGGAAAGAAAAAAAAGGGCCGACGAAAAACCCGAAGAAGAAGCAGTGATTAAAACTTGTGAGTGTAAATAAGTTGTGAAGCTGGGTTTGTGCTACTGGAGAAATATTAAGAATTAAGCTCGTTTTTTTTTGTTAACCGGGAACGTGTTACCTTTTACGACAAAGAAAAAAGTACTGGCTGCGTCAATACAGTGTCTCTTTACTCTCGGGAGAATGAAGGTAATTTCTACCTATTGATTCTCGGTTATTAAACCCGGGTTTTTTATTGTAAACATCGTGTGTGTACCTGTGTACAGTACGTTAGGCGAGACAGCGTCAGCCGGAGCTAACAATCATGTGCTTTGCCTGGTGTATTGCTCGGATTGACTATATGGAACGATGTTAAGGGATAATTGTAAAAACTGAAAAAAATTTCCATGTCGCATACAAGTCGTGTAATTTTCTAAAAGAAAAAAATTTATCATGACGAAATTCTATCCTGTTCACATAATGCTGAATGTATTGATATCAGAACAGCGGTATGCTGTACGTACTAAGGGGACGCAAAGAAAGGGTACGGCATTTCTGCAGCCTGTGGGTTGCGAGACAAGTTCATATAACGGAGATGGAGAGCCGACACGCAACACCGGTACCATGGAGTAATTACTATCGGAGGATTGATTATGAAATTAGCCTACCCTTCAAGGTAACGGTCGAGGATGGAAAAAAAAATCGTTTTTTTTTTAGACATACATCATGGGAAGCTATTAGGCAGCTACTGACAAGCTGCAAGCGAACACAACAGGAAGAAATGAGGTCGATTTTTGTTCGTGGGTCGTTTCGATGCGCCAAGGTGGCGCAAGGTTATAAAGCACAAAGTTCAATGATGCTTTCCAACAAAAGGGTTCTAGTCTAATTTGACTCGCAAAGTGGCGCTGGCGAAGACACAGCTTTTTTAAACGTGAACAAAGAATTTATTTTTCTGCCAGAGCGGAAGAAAGGATCGTAGAATTCTCATAAACAGCGCTAAATGTCAAAACAAAGTTAGCGTAAACAAAGGTAATCGAAAATCAATGAAAAATACCACTGGTTTCCGTTTGTCACGTTTTCTAACTGAAACCGTGTTCCTTGTTTCTTAAACTGACATTTTTCTTTACTTTTGCTACGAAAGTATTGGCTCACGCGTTCCCTGGGATTAACGACAGCAATGGTACTGGATGCGAGCAGCAATGTAGTGTTCTTATGTGAGCAGCAATCGACGCAACTTCTGGGGATTACACGTCCTCGCATGAGACAACTTGCATTGCAAATTTGAAATCATTCCTCGGGAAGTATGCACGAAAATAAGTTGGGGATTTACTCCACTGATAACAGTACTTTTGCCATCCCGAAGAGAAAAGCCAGCCAAAAGCATTAGGGGAACGCAAAAAGCAAATGCAAAGAGTTCAATAATGCAGTCAACCTCGAGTGCTTACAAGTAAAAGCAAGGAATTACTCCGCGAAGCGTAGGTGATCATGCAGCGACTTTTCTTCTCTGCAAAGTCACAAAGCCATTGTTAGAATACTATCCGCTGCAAGCAGCTTTGCCACGCGGCTATGGACTTTGAAATTTGAGAAGTTGGTATTATTCTTACGTCCTTGAACGACTGCGCTTTCCCTTTTGCCCCTTAATTCGCAGAACCTTTGAAACTTTACAATGCCATGGATCAAATTCGCCAAAAATGTCTCAACTAAAATGAAACACCAAATTTCTAAACAAGCAATTTCTTAACAAGAGAAAAAAGTTCACCCTTTAACCAAGAAACGTCCCCCAGAACCTTAACAGTGGTACTCTTATCCAAGAATAGCACTGTGTCAAGACGTTCATAACGTGAAAGGTTTCTCGCAATACCTCAGTCTGGCTGTAAGGTATCCAGGGCGACGTCTTGATGCATATGCACCGCGTATCATCATTCCCTTCTGTGTAACCCTCGACAACAAGCTAATAGCATGCACTGGTTTCAAATGCACTTCCAATGCCTTTAGTAAGCTTTCAACGAAAACCTTTAATTAAATAGCGTTCAATCGAAACATCATCAATCCCACTGTTTGCTATTTCGCAAAACCGAAGAGATAAAACTTTCCAAATTAGAGAAAAAGAACGATGTTTCACCTACGCCCTTGACCTATTGAATAAGTTAACAATCCACGAAACATTCCCTTAGAAAAAAAGGTATTCATTAGCTGACATTGTAATCGCCTTAAAAACAATTCCAGTATCACATTTCTGAAGACATCCGTTTCTCGGAAGATCCAAAGCCTGATCTTCTCTCCAAGAAATACAACCCCAGAAATACAAGAAATACAAGAAATACATCTGCACAAAATTTTTTTCCTCCCGAAGCTTTTGTTATACAGTTTGTGTCTCTTTTGGAGTCGGCATTTCCTTTCCAAGACGTCCCAACCTGTACAAAGTGTCCCAATCGGTAGAAAAGTGACATTTCACGATCGCCCCGGGAAACCTCGCCACGACTTAGTGTCTTTTCCCCAAGTTCCGTGCCCGAAACTCGCAACTCGTCTTGTTCAACTCAATCCCAACTTTTTACGCAAATCCCCCCAGTCAATACTCGGAGAACACAGCTTTAACAAGACGTTTCCCCGGATCAGGACAAGCCATCATCTGGAACCACTAATTAATCTCGCCCTTTCCTTATCACCCCAATCATCCCCGTTGGGCTTCTTCTCCCCGTTCGTGCTCTAAACAAACCCAATTTCCGGCGAGAGTTTATGTATTCGTGTACTAAACTGCCTACGTTTTTTTCTTCTTCTTCTCGGGTGAATCCAACAAGTTTTCACTGCAATACAATGGTGATGTATACTTTGGAACATTCGAAAAATTTGAAAGCACGTAACTTTCTTGCAGTGCGCAAAACTGTAACCAGAAACTCATGAACGAGATAAATTTGAAAAAAAAAAAACATTTAGGATGTACGGGGGCTTCTTCGTCCCATCTTTTGCATATGTCACTCTTTCATTTTGACGTAAATATGAACTTCGTGCTCTGATCAATGTGTACCAATTGAAAATTTCGAAATGCAGCTAGAAATAGAAAAAAAACACTTTTTCGATGGTCCCCCCTTTTTCCGCCCCCCGACGGCCGTTTCTTCACAGACGAGTCCCGTCCATTCACTTGTTCGCTTCGACCAATTCACGGAGTTTCTCCTCATTCGCCCCGGAGAATTCAGCCACCTGGTGAGGGTAAAACAATAAAGAGAGAAAAAAAAGGATATAATCAACACACGAATGTCCATACAACAAAGTCATTAGCAATGAAAAGCCAGCCGAAACAATAGTTCGAGTATGTCAAGTGCCACCCCCCCAGGAAGAAAGGGAAAAAAACGCTTTTTCAATGGATTCCAAGTTTCCACCCCCGTCCTATTGGCTTGCCAGCGTGTTCAACGAGCCACATGATCAAAGTTGACTATTGGAAGCGGAAAAGTCAGCCAAGAGGGGTGGAAACCTGGGAAACTCAGGTAAAGGAGAACAATTGACTTGACATGGGTGAGTGGTGTCATGTACCCTGCTCGTTTACAATGCTACTTTCCCAAACAACAACAGTGCGACTGCCACATCAAATCCCAACCTTTTTCAGCGCCAGGAAAAACGCTCCACACAAATTCCCATACACAGCGTACAACTCTTCTGATGGCCAAAACAAAATGCTAACACGAAAACAATAGCAGAACAAACGTGGCGGACCCCACCAGCGAACAAAACGAAACCTAATCCCCGAGTCGATTGTTCTCGAAAATTCACGAGAGGTACAGAATCGACAACGAAATTGAGTTACGAAGCCGCCCCAGGCCAAAAATTCCCCTCAACATGTTCTATATACCCCAAAATAATGGATGTTTTATTTTGAACAACACAGTTGCCTTTTCGTGTGTGCAGCCTCAGCAACAGTCATCTCTGGCGCTATGTTTCAACCATTTTGGCCATTATCTCCAATAATCGCTGAAATATTGCTGCAAACGACCATAAACGAAGAATTATGGCCACACTTGCTAGTTCTTGCTTACAAATTTGCCTCCAGACATCGTTTAAAAAGAAAAAGTGATAAATCCCCCCGGAAAGTTCCTGGAAAATCATCTCTGCTTAAGTTTTATCCCGTACGTGGAACTCGTAACCAACTAGGAAAAGACGGCTCGGTTAATGACAGCAATATCCTGTTTGGAAGTGAACAGCTATAAAGCTCAAAGTGCACCGCCTGAAAGTAACAAAGCAACCTATATCCTGATCCCATATCCTCGTTACGAAATTGATAGCTTTGGATGACTTCCTCTATATAGGCTCTTACAGAATTTTTTTCTTAATTACCCATTTTATCCATCGTTACAGAAAAAAGGCTACTCCCAAATTGCTTTGCCCTTCGTACATTTAATAAAGCCATCAAATTCTTTTAACGATAACTCGAACCCAGTACTTAAACGATTCGCCCCACCAGGAAAAAACTTGGCGGCTTTTAGCCATCCAAAGAGCGTCAATACGTTCCTAAGAAAGTTGTCTCTCTAAACCATAATTACTGCAGAGAGCGCGGACGCCATATAGTACTTTCAGTGCATGTACGTAGCAGAAAGGGAGTTCTTGCAAGTGTCCTGAACTCGTTAAGCATGTTTATGATGATGGAATCGACAATGGAAGCTTACATGATTCGTTTCTTGTATCTCCGGGGGCAAATTCAGGTAAGTGGGGTACGTAATGTACTGCTTTTAATATCTATTGTACTTTTAAAGCAAAACAGTAAACAAATAATAAAACACAAAAGAAATATTTTAAAGAACTAAAGACTTATCGTTAAAGAGTTAAGTAATTTTCCTATGCGTAATAAATGATACTTTACCTTATGTTTTATTAGAAAACTGATTTACAAATGCTTGGGGACTTACGTCTAACTTAATACCGAAAAAATTAAAGAATTTTCTTGTAAAGAAGGCAGTGTAATCAGTTTTCTTATTAATTGGTCACTTAATCTTCATTCCTTTCCAAAGAAACGTTCTCACAGGTGACTCGTCATAAATGACTGAAGCTAAGATTCTTTCTTTAGCGGCACGATACCTGTAATCCATTAAGGGACACTTTCTTCCGACTTCTAACTTATTTAACATTTATTTAACTTAATAACTTTTAACGTAACTTATTTTCGAAAATTCTGTCACCTGGCTGGACGCAACAAGTAAATGTTGAAACTTCTGCACAGCTTTCTCTTCCCATCATTTTTCTCTTTCACTTCATTTAAGAGACATTTGATTCTACTCACTTCTAATCATGTTTGCGACAACGTCAAAGTTCTTTTCCTGAACGAGTTTCTAAATATCTATTTAAAAAAAGGAGCGAGAAAAACAGTGTAAGGGCCTGGCAACGGTTAGAGCTCCCTAGGATGCATTACACGATTCGCTTAAGTTGCCTCCTGAGGCCCCTAAGGGGCATGCACGGGAGTAGCAGCCCAAGTAGCGCACCTTGGACGATCATACGATACTCTATACCGAACAAAGCTGGCACTCCAAACCATAATACAATGTACTACTTCACTTTCTTTGCCTTGGACGGCTGTTGTTTAAACCACTCCATATAAAGCAGAAAATATCTACAACAGCAAGATGTAGCAAGACAGGCGCTCTATCTCGCAGCTACCTTCGATTGTCTGCAGGTTTCCCGTTCTTCTGCCCACAACATCCCGGTACTGGTTATTTATTAATTAAAAAGCTATTTATGGCGCTTATCGTTGACTTTCCTGCCCTTTCTTTGCCTTCCAAAAATTATCGTCTACATCTCTTCTCTGGCTCCTTTGGTATTGTCCTGTGACGTCACTCGGCCCCAACCAGCGTTTACCTCGGATTTCCCAACAATACCTCACTAAATCAACACTAGGGGGCTGGCACGTACAAATGTCTTCCTTCGGTTGGTTTTGCCGGTGCCCAGAATGACAGAAACTTCCAATTATTGACTACTCGCCCAGTTTATTAGCCCCCGTGACGTCACAGGGCCCCAGGTACGCGGAATGCCCGTCGTGACAAGTTTGCGTAACGGCACGTAACTTCTTCTTCTGATTTTTCCCGGGCCTTTGTTTCCTGCTTCATCACGCCTAGCAAATCGATTGCTACAGCTCAACGATTTCTCGTAACGAGGTCGCAACAATACAAAAAACCTTCCACTAACTCCTCAACTTTTCCCGAAATAACTTGCTTCCCCCTTTTTTCCCCCAACCTTCCCTTTACACAGCCCCCCCAACGCCAAGATTAATTAATGCTCAGTCACAGTCTCGCTCAAAGTACTCCAAGACCCCCCTTTTGAAGAGCCAATACAACTCTTACGACGTTAGGAGGATCGTAATAACGGAGCTCCAAAAGAAAAAAAGGTGCGAGTTACCAGAATACAATAAGCTTTAGTTTTCTTATTGTCTGGCAGGCCGGTACTTGGTCGCAGGTAAGTTGGCAGTGTTTTCCCTGAGGGACAACCGGTCATCGGAAATGTCAGATCACCGACCAATAGGAAGGGGTCTCCCAAGTCCCCGAATGGTTTTACCAACCTTAGACGTAATAAAAAAAGGTCCCAATAAGCTCACCGTGTACCAAATTCCGCTCGTACGCCCCGATAACGCACACCTCACAGCGTAATTTCCTCCTCAACGCTGGGCAGCAGTAGATGGAAATTACTGAGCGTCAAAATAAAGAAGAAAAGAAAAAAACCTTCGCCTTTTCCAGGGTTTACGCCATGAAAGTTTTAACTAGTTCATCTCTTAATTATAACTCCCTTTTCTGGAAAAGGAAAGAATGGTAGCTAGCTTTCCTGGAAGTTCCATGAAAAGTACGAGAATACGAACATCTTAAAGTTGTCAATGCGTAGGGAAAAAACTTCGACTGTACAGTCAACTTTCTGATTACTGTACAGGTACAGTACAGCTAATTACTGCAAATTTCGTGAATTACTACAATGAAGGTAAACGATTACGTACACTATTTTAAGCGTCGCCTTTCTCAATAAACACGTTTGGAGACAGTAAATTCCGGAAGATTTATCAAAATTTGCCATAACAATTTTTAATTAAACAGGCATGCCGGTAATTAACATCCCCCAAACTATTCTTGTCGAAAAGAGATTTCCAGCAAAGCCCCCCCAAAGTTCGTCAGTAATTACTGCCCAAGCACGAAAAGCGATTCATCCCTGCATCTTCTTCTCTTACAACTTCACAAGAATGCAAACTTTCGTTTCGAAAAAATCCCGGCACATAAGCGCGCCAAGTTCCACGACCCAACTTTGCTGTCCAAATCTCCAATATTGCATATATTTCTGCGAATCACTTAACCATGCAAAAAATAATGCTTTTTTCTAACCCAAAGGAATGAATACAAAGACAACTTTTCAAAGTGAGATTACAATAGTGCTCTGAAAATACGTTGTACTTTCCAAACAATATTTTCCCCGAAAAGAACATTTCTTACTTTGAATCTTCAACTTGAGGTAAACAGGAAACGTTTCTCCTTCTTTGCAACTTCCTCAAAAGTAATTTCGTGCCCCAAAAATAAAAAAGCGTACCTCAACATAAAAAAGTACGGAGACAATAGTTTTCCAATACTTCCCGGGACCCAAGCCCCGCCCACTGCCCTGTCTTGGCTCACGCTCGTGACAAAAACACTGCTTTTATTCCGAGTTAAACACACAAAGCGACTTGTTAGAGGAGTTCAAAAGTTCTTCTTTAATATCTCGTCGCGGCACGCCAAAAAAAAGGGCAAGATACCGGCTAAGCCACGCCCAATTGTTTCTTCAAGAGAACTGCACCGTGACAATCCATCAGTGCAGTCTCAAAAACTCGTGCTTTTCTTATCCAGATCCGGCACGATTTTGAACTTTACCTCCCCCTACACGCACCTTGGCCACGCCCCCTGGCGATCTTACAGCAATGAGCGTGGAAGGGAAGTGGTCTGGCCCTTTTTCGAGCTGCAAGTCGAAACCATGCATGTTTCATGCGACAATAACATATATTTACAGCAGCGGAAGCAGAACGAGAAAGGAAAAGAATTTCTTTTCCGCTTCTCCCGAATAAATGGATACAAAGGCGAGGCAACGGAGTGACAGAGAAACCCAGAGAGAGAGAAATAGACCCAGAAAGGAGGGAAGATCGTGTTTTAAGATCTAACGCCGCTCAAGGAAGTGTATACATTTTTAGCTGACCAGTCTCCCCAACTCTGCTAGCTTTTCTTATTTTCCTCTATTTTTCTTTTTGGCCTTTCGGGGTCTGTTTTTCCTGTCTCTGGGGCCAAGCTGACGACCGAAAAGTATGGCGGGTAACTTTAGTTTTCGTAGGCTCGGCTTTTTTTCACGCAACTCGTCACGTTTACCTCCCCAAACCAGTAATGACAGACGCTGTAACACGAAACTTGGAAAAACGCCGCCGATCCGTACTACTAAATGTTCGAGAACGCTAAGAATGTTATCCCATTTCTTTGCCCAAGTGCTGGGTTTTACTTGCTAGCAACTTCGAAAGCAACAAAAGCGACGTCACGATTCGAAAGTAAGTAAACAGAAGGTGAGAATCCACCAAAGGTTTCGCTCGACGAGCAAAAATCAACAGCAGAATGAAATCAGGAATGTTTATAGCTTTTCCTCCCCGAGTGGGGAGACTCTTGCGCAAATCCTTTCCTGGTAAAGTGAGCCTGTACGTTGAATTCCCGTCAATGCAGAAATATGCAGTTTGAAGACTACCAGCGCACTAATTCTTGGGGTTTAGAAAAAAAAACGTTACAGAAGGAAACAAATGTTACGACTACTCGAGACATCAGAACTAGGCGTTGGTTAATCTGTTGGGCTTGGGAGGGTGGCAGGTGTGAAATACTCTTATACGCGTTTTTTTCCCTTTTTTTCCATTGGGTAGAACGAATTTCTTCGGAAAAGGAGAGATTTTGTCGGTACGGGACAGCTTGGTTGGTCTGGAGTTTTTGGCCAACCCTCCAGAAACAAAAGGCAAGAAGACGTGACGTCACTCTTAGCGAGATAGTGAAGAAGCTGGTGAAATACTGCTGTGGGTACTTTTTCCCCTCTGACAGTAATCCCTTGGGACAAAGCCCACGAGTAGGTGTTACGCTACCGGTCAAGTTATTACTGCACACTGGTGAAGTTGAGAATGAAAAGTCTTCTCTTAGAAACAAGGTTTGGTGCCAAAAAAAAGTTAAAAAAAGGCTCTAAAGAGATAGTATTTCTGCAGTAATACGGATATGCCCCACAGCCATCCAAGGATTTATTTAGTATTCCTTAATTATAGGTACAGTACGTAGAGTTTACTTTTTCTAGGGCAGCCAAGTCTTTATAGGGAAAATAACAGTTACATTGCGATCGTTCAACTATCATACAATATGTCCAGAATAATACGATTTACTCTACAGTATTTCTACTGCTGTACGATACCGTACTAATATTACTATACCAGTAGTTCTAAAGTTAAGATCGATACTGGATTTAAACCCCGAGAACAAGTCCAGTACACAGAGCTGCTGTCTATTTTGCGGTAACACAAGCGCTCCAACAGTAAATCACATCATTTCTGCAGTAATATCCTTCCAGTACTAACACGCACTAGCAGTTCTTGTACTTAAAAAAGCATTTGACTTCGAAACTCGGAAGACGAAGTGAATATCAAAGAAAACTCGGCAAGGTTCAAAACCTGAGCCCCCCCTAACCGAATTCCGACCAGCGCGCAGAAATGACAGCGACACGCTTAAAGTACCCGCGGTGCCTGCTGACTCTGCGTCCTTTGAATCAGGACGGCAATCTGGAGCGTAACGTATACACGATCAGTACTATATTGTCCCCCCACTTCTCTCTTTTTTTTATTTTTTTAAAAAGCGAGAATTCTCTTTCTTCGTCGTTCCCCCCTTTTCTCTGAATCCTCTTCCTTGGGCACTATTGAAAGCTCCATAATATTTTACGCGGGAATCTCAAGGCGCCAAATTTGGTCCCAGTTTACTTCCCACTTTCTTTAAAGCTTTTCACTATTTTCTCTCTCGTTCAGTCTTCGCGCATTCTTCCTTTTTACTTGGCCTCTTTTCTTTCTTCTTTTCTGCTCTCCTATCTCTGTTCAAAGCGAAGAAATACGAAAAAAAAATAAAAAGAGGAAATCTCCGAAAATTTCTTTGGACAAGTTCCGGACCGGTGCTCAAAACTCTTTTAAAAGCAAAAGCAAAAGAAAGAAGGTTGTGTCAGTGCCGCTGCTGCTGCCCCATCGAGCAAATCTCCATAAGACTGACACCCCCCCCTGCCCCCCAAATACACCCTGCCCTTCTTCACTTTACGCCACGAGCAGCAGCAGCAGCAGCAATATACTCGTAAAGTATAAATCAATAGCAAACCAGCGATGCACTTAGCCATTCACAGTTTCAACAATTCGCAGAGCCGCTCTTTCCTGAACGAGTTTTAGGCCATGTAGGGAAGGTTACCATTCAAGGTAGTAAGTTTGAGCCAAAGATCACTGAGCTTACTCAAAAAAAAAGAAAATTTCAATAAAAAACTTTCTTGTTTAAGGGCAGCATTTTATTTAAATGGCTTTGCAAGCAATAAACATGAGAAAGCCAGCCAGTTTTCTTCGAACCAAGTGCTGTATTGCCTGGAAAGTAAGGAATTTCTAGTTTCGGGCCCCGGAACGTATTACTGCAGAAATTGCTTCGACATTGCATAAAAAAGAAATACGGCTGCAGCGGAATTCGCACACTACTCATACAAACACCCTTGAATTCCGTCATAAAGTCGGATGCAGTGTAGTAAAAGCGAAAGTACGGCAGAAATGCTAATATATTACTGCGGGAACCCCGGGTTCCTGAACCAATGCGGTTGGACGACCCCTGCATCAGAGGGAAAACTACCGCCAAATTTCTCTTTAGCAGGCGCTTCACGACTATTCCAGTTAGACAGTCTCAAAACTTTGCAAATAGGCTGACACATTACTGCCGTGCAACTCCAGTGACACGAAGAAATACGAGCCTATCTCTTTCGACTAACCCATGGCCGAGGTACCACTTCATTTGTTAGTTTCACGACTATAGGGTCATTACTGTCAACAGTATTATCCAAAGCCAAGTGAACTTGTTGAAAACAAAAATCTCGACAATCCCCAAGCCCTCTATCGGCTGTTGGTCGAAGCTTTGGCAGCTACCAAACAGTTTCTACGCAAATAAGTGCCCAAGGAAGCCATAATAAAGAAAAGAAGAGCGCAAAGACGTTCAGAAAAAATTCCTTGATTTTTTAGCGCTTTAAAAGGTGGGAGGCGGCCTTAAAGCAATAAAAGAATGTTTCACTACAATATTGGCTTGGGTCCCGACCCGCGCCTGGTAAAGCATCCCCAAAAAGCTCGAGCAAGGCGAAAAAATAAGAATGGAATGGGGATGAGATGGAAAAATTGGGCCAAATGGTGTATCTTACCTTGTTTCCTTGCTTGACAAAGACAAACGTTGGCATGCACGAGACTTCGTAGTCCATAGCGACATCTTCGCATTCGTCGACGTCAACTTTCATGAAAACGACGTCCGTGAAGTGCTTGGACATATCCTACGGGAAATGAAATTGGGGAGGGCCCCACAGCTTATTTAGTAAACAGCAAGTAAAAACCCAAAACTGGAAAGAATAGAACCTAATTCCTCCAAACAAACCATAAAACTCTTTACATAATATTATACCACAAAACAGACACTCAATATTCCCCTACATAAATCATACAGAATTCCAAAGCTACTTAACTAAATCCGAATACACTGTAAAAAAATAATTAAATTTACAATTGCAGCAAAAAATTACAAGGACTTTACTGTAAAAATACTTAAAATGTATTTCTGCAACAAATTCGTGGTTAAAAATCAGTTTTGTAAGTATTTTCACAGTGAAGTCCTTGTATTTTTTGCTGCATAACGAATCATTCGAATTATTTTTTTACAGTGTAGCCTTAACCAAATTCAAATAAGCTACTGTAACGGAGCTCATTTTTTATCCAACGAAATGTTGACACTAATGACGTCAACCGACGGAATAAACGATTCATTGCAGCCCTGGTGGGTAATTTGGATTTCATTACCTAAAACAAAGCTTTCCCCCAATTGAAGCCATACGAAATTCACCAACGTCAAATACCGGAAAGCGTCTCTCGAAAAAATGTGACGAATGCGAGGTACACACATTTTTTGTAAGACACGGGAAATGACAGCAGCAGTCCCGTGTTACAATTAAGGTCGTTTCCGTTGCCCTAAATCAAAATAATTCCCGAAAATGACACCCAACGCCTGAGACAACAGCGCACAGGGGGCGCAGAGGACGCCATTCTGACCAGTTTTCTTTTTCATGAGTTGGCAATTATTCACTCACATCGGGCTAGGAAAAAAATCAGAAGAAACCTGGAGCTACAAGACGACTCGCTCTTTCCCTTTTCATTTCACAAGGGTTAATAATTCCGAAGAAGCTTAAAACATGGAGAACTCAACTTGTCGGGGGAAAAAGCAAAGCGCGCGGAAAAATGAGCCAAGATGGCGCCAGAGATTTAATGAGCCAAATAGTCGCTGTTTTGTTTTTCGCCCCAGAACACGGCTTCAACTTATTCTAGCTGCCTAATTAAAAAGAACACAAGTCAGCCAGAAATACGCCCATGTCCTGGCCTCAGCCACTCCTCGTTCTTTTCTCTTAGGCTGATCCCAAGCTTAAAACTTGCCATTCGTGGTACTCTAAAGCTCCATTTTCGGTCTTTCATTTATTAGCGGACCAAAAAACTGCAACGCGATAACTTTAAAGCTATTACGGTCCTTTGACGTGCTACTGCTCGACTTTTTTCCAAGTGTGACACGCGAACGCGGTGTAAAACAGCAACTTCTATCGAGCAATCGCCAACTTAACGTGTACTGCGGGTACTTCACCTGAAAAAAAGGTGACGAAATCGAATCGAAAACTTTTACTAGCCCAAGCAGGTGTGGCAAAGCCAACGAAGACCAAAGCAACAGGTTCATGTCGGCTTTTTATCCTTTTATGTTGGCTCAATTGCGTTAGCTCTCATCACACGAGTTATCAAGTGAACGTGATATTTTTCAAAAGTACAGACTAAGAAGTCAGCTTCAGAAAGCATCCTCTTTTCTTTAAAAAAAGGGCGTTGCCACATTTCTTTCGAGTTATTCATCGGGAAAAATGCTATAAAAAAGTACAGCCCCCCAAATACGTGTCAATTAACACTCGGAAATTTCAAAATTAGTGTCTATCAACTTCTGGCTTAACTTGGAACTTGAAAGTTTACGCCCACAACTTCCTGAATACGTTCTAATTTCCAGGTGAACTCAGTAAAACCTGGTTCTTTCTTTTGCTTTCTCATAAAGTATCACACTTGTAGAAAGCCTCTAAAAAAAGTCTTCACAAACTTTAAATTGAGATCCCTTGTTTGAATCACAATTTCTTAACTCTCGGCAGCTAACCAAAGCTCCTCCCTCTCTAGATATTAAAAAAAAATTTAAAAGGAGCGCATTTGGAGCCCTGTACTTGAAAAAATTCAGCGCGACACTTTCTTTGTCTTATAGGATCCGATTTCCTTTTAAGCACTGCAGATTGCTGCTAATCAAGCTACTCAAATCATTAAAGCTAATTACGCTGTTTCCCTCGACCAAGTATTGGGTAATAACATTTAAATCTCCTTCACCTGACCCTAAACCCCCAAAAAACTTCTTCGTTCCCCATAAGGAGGCGGAGCTTGTTGTACCTCACGAAAGTTTACCTTTTCTCCTCAAGTCCCAACCCAAATTAAAGACCATTACGTTGCCTAAGCAACTTACAACACGCTAACCTTCCATTTTGACACTTTTCCTTACGTTTCCCACCCTAACCCCCCAACTTCTTCGTAGCAAGTGTCCCCTTCCCCGAAAAACGTTTTTCTCACAAAGGATCGTTATTTAGCCTAGTTAAAAGAAGCTATCGCCTCGTGAATTACCAAAACCCTTTATCGGATCATATTTTCTGAAAAAATCCGAAAAAAATAACGAAAACGGAAGTGTGGCTGTGACTTATAATCGTTTATCTTCCTCTTGCAATACAAAGCAATATGGTACACTCTTCGACTTGTGCTTTCCAGCGAAGAGTTTCCTTCCTGTTCCCTGAAAAAAAAAACATTCAACTTTTTCTTCCTAGTCGTCAAAAACGAAAAAAAAAAAACGCTAGCAACCATTTCCGGCCTGATTTTCCCCATCACCACTTTTACGAATTCCCTTAACGAAACAAAAGAACAAAAGGCAATATTCCCCGCTAGCGAAACATGTTCCATCTTTCTTTGGGCTTTGCCTTCATTCTAGCCAAAATTCTGTCTCGTATCGGCTCAAGATAAGCTCTTGTATTTAATCTGATTTCCGCCTTAAGCGATTTGAATCCCTGATTTGTCAGCCCAGAAGCGTTCTACCCTTTTTCTTTCCTACAAAAAAGTAAGCCTCCACTACTTTTATTATTTCCCGCCCCCCTAAGGCGGACGCACATGAAAAAACGAAACCAATACGTCTTTCACGCACGTTTTACTGACTTTTACCTTTAAAATGGAAGAAAACGGCCCACAAAAAATCCGTTTAAATGTTTACAAATTTATTTCAAGAATTCTGGGAAACTCCCATACTTGCCTGTCTTTTCAACCAAGATCTTTGTTGACACGTCTTAGAAGTCTGATTTCCCCCCCGAGATGCTAACAAGGAACTGGAGCGACAAGTTAAACTAACCGAAAATGGCCAAAAATTACGCAAGCTCTAACACTGGGTACCCATCATGGTTTCAAGTGAATGAGCTTGAACAAAATCCAAGACCATGCCATTTTATTTTCAAAAATCAAAATCCAAGCCCAATCCATTAAAAAAGAACTTAAATCAATCTCAAGCTCTTTTAGTGGATTTGACTGCTTTTATACCAAGGCCGTACCCAGGGGGTGGTTAGGGTTTACCCCCCCCCCCGAAATTTTGTTTTACAATGGTAACATAGGAGAATGCCCACATGTCCAAAAAAATGCATATTAACCCCCCCGAACCAAAATCCTGGGTACGGCCCTGTTTTATACATATTATTTCCATTAAAAAATACAAAAGTAACTGCTTCTAACCTGTCATATATACTATTTCCATATAAAACGTAAGTGTTAAACGCATAAAAGTAAACACTCAAATATAAATCTGTTGCACCTTAAAAACGTAAGTTTTCCAAAAATTAAAGGTGTCATCCTGGCTCGTCTGGGACGTAATGTTTTCCCTCGTGGCTAAAAAAGGACTTTAGCCCTTTACTAAGTAGAAATAGCAGTGTAAGTCTCCTCCTTGTTTTTGCAAAGCTAAAATGTCAACTGTTTGTTGTACAGAGAGAACTCAATTCATATATTGCTTAGGCCGGCCTTCTAATTCAATCATTGAATTAGGTAAGCCTAATTAATCTCAAAACATAATTTCAATGTGTCATTAACTGTAAAGCTGAAAGTATGAAGATTTATTTAAGAAGATATAAAAGGGAAAGTTAAAACAGGCCGAGATAAATACCAACCGCTTTTAAAATCCTTTGTTATTACGCTGTCATGAAGCGAAAAAGACAACAAGAGTGTAATCTTCCCTGTCAAGCATTACAAGAAAAAAGGTCTTTCAAATCCCCCCCCCCCCCGAAAAACGCGCTTTTGCATTTAAGCCCTTTCTAAATGGCTAGGTTTCAAATCGAGATCAAATTCAAATCAATGCCAAAATAGCTTGTCATAAATGTCAAGCCTATTCGCCTTTAAAAAAAATCTTAAATCGGACTTGAGTAAACCTCAAGTCCAAAAATCGGCCCAAGTGTGTTTCAGTCAAACTTTCCTGGGCAGGATCGTCTTTTCCTGCTTCACTAGTCTAAGTCAACTCGACTTGGAAAGCTCAAGTCACCGGAAGCTTCGCTCCCTCTAGGTGACACGTTTGATCGACACTTCATTACGCTCCTTTGCCCCCTCCCACCCAATTCGAAAACTAACTCCCGCGGGAAGCGCGATCCCCTCTTCCCAGTTCCTTTTCCCCTGTCTTTTAATCATTCATCCCGCTCGTCGTCAACGCATTATGCAAATGACTGGTCACCTTGAACGTCACCCGTCAGCGAAAGCGCCTTGACACGCGAGCGAACAAGGACGCGAGTGCGAGCGAGAAAATGCCAGCGTCTGGTTCGCCGCTTTTCTCTGAAATGAGTGAAACTGCAGGTACGCGCTAATTTGCTCCGGTACCTCGCAAAGAGCGAAAGCTTTGTGCACATGATTAGGGCGTGTCAAGTTGACATTTCTACATGACTTCCCTTTCGCCTTTCTGGCGCTAACACTTCCCTCCGTCTGGCTCCGAAGCCTTCACTTGGGTCAACCATTTTTACGCTTTCTATTAGCAATACGTTCAATTAGCCACTGCCTAGAGCTTTCAACACTATGAGAACGCAAAGCGTAAAAGTTTATCTAACTAATAGAGTACCTACGTCTCGAGGGTTTAATCCATCAAAATTCGACAATTTCGAAGGAAATACGAGCGACATGCTGTTTAAGAGACATTTACCTACAATCTACCAATAAGGCTCATAATTTCCACTCTACGCATTTAAGTTAATCGTGTCACTCAAGAAATGTTATTTGAACTCGACGAACCACAGCAAAAGACTACAAAATTCCTAATGAGCGCGAACATTGAAAATGATCCTCTATTCCCTCAGAACAACTTATTCATAGCTAAATCTAGCATGACCATTACTTAAGTGAAAGAAAAAGTTCCACATAGCAAACCACGGAAAACTGACTGCTCAAAAAGTACAAAGCGGAAGTTACAAGAGCAAAAACAACGAATGATCGTTACAAATGTTTTAGACAATGCACGCAGCAATAGAAGTACACTAAAAAAATGACGTGACTTTTTAAAAATAAGCCTACACTCCGCTCAATTTGACGCCGTATCAGTTATGATGAATAATCTACACCAGGCTTTGAATTCCTTTTTCTGTCTAATAAAAAGCGTATCAACACTGGTGCCGCCATCTATTAGGCCTCTCGCAAATTAACACGGGACTTGGGCTCTGAAGAATTCGCACCTCAACCCTTTGGCGAAATGGAAATGTCGAGAACATCGACAGGGCCTTTCTTCCTCTTGCGAAGCCGGTTTTTAACTAAAACGAATGGGCCATAAAGACAGCACGTGGCTGTATCGCCAGTTCTTCAAGTTCGATCCTGTCCTAAAAAAAAGCCCAGTCACCGTTGCTTTGAAGAACCCGGTAAAAACTTGTTCCAAAACATGGCTCAAAGTATCAAAGTACACACAAACAACAAAAGCTCCCCTTGACACAACACAAAGAAATCAGAAACAGAAACGCTTTCATATCTCTTACTCTCCTGTCCAAAGTTTCTTTGCCGTGACAAAACAAAAACCAGAAATCGTAAAGCAGGCCGATAAAAGCTTATATGCATAGTCTTCCCAAGCTCTAAGACACCGCTATGTGATGTGCACACATTCAAGGAATCACAATAATTCCCCGTCCTCCCACTAGCCATCTTTGCCTCTCTTCAAACAGCCCAATGAAGCTAAAATACACACTCCCACGTCTTGAAACAAGCCAACGTTACAAAAATCTCGATTACATTGCGCCAGGATGACTTTCCAGCAGTTTTCTGTCAATTTTCAAAGCAAATTCTTCCCTTCACGGAATTTCGTGAGTTGGTAGTCTTTACTACTTCAAAAGGTGCGTTTCTCACGGAAATTACCTCCCAAAAGTAATTCAGGCGAAAGGCTCTAATTTCCGGAAAAAAATCCACGGTTTGTTAAAAATAACCTTCAGTAAACACGCATACTCAGCACCCACCATAATGGAGTGATTTTTTTTGTCCGTCTCCTTCGCTAGAATATTTCCCCATATTTCCCCTGCTCTATGACATCATATCAGGCATCGGCTGACAAGTTGCTTTTTAGCCAGGCTGACCACGTTCGGGAGAAACTTAAAAAGCTCACGTAGAGCTTTTTATTTCTCTTCGCCAATTGGTTGGGGGCGCTTTTGGTTCATTGTGGTAACCTTTCGTCCGCGACTTGCCTGCAAATAAAAAAGAAACTTATCGCCGACTTTTATTTCTGTGCAGCTTATTGCGACTGTTTCTTTCTTTTTGCGGTCGGGCCTACTTCCTTTTCATTCCCTTCGTCTCCCTTCTCCACGTTCGGGAGGATTTTGCAGCCATAAAACGGAGTATTACACGGCTGAGCTACCCAAGACACATGTCAGCTGGCGGGGAAGTGATAAGTTTGACCCAACAAATGCGTAATTTCGGAGTCGAGTTGTGTCTTTGGTGGAGTAGCGAAGCGAGCGGAGGAAAACGGAATAATGGAGCAAATAAGAGACCAAACCGTCTAGTTTAGCACAGCTCCCCATCGCGGTGAAATAAGAAAAGAAAAAAATGTTGGGGCCCGGGGTTTGAAGTGGGGCGATGACACTCTGCTTAGGCTTTTAACCAGCCCTGGATTTTATCGCTGGCTCAACCATCTGTTCTTCAAAGTTTTCGAGGGTGCACTCACCCCTCAGCGTCGAGTGACGATTAACTTGTTGTTACAAGGAGGATAAACTTGACGTAATGGAGACAGCCACCCATTATCTAACTATAGTAATCGCTAAAGTTAGGATAAGATAAGAAGCGGCCGCGTGCTGTCGAGATTTTAAGAGCCTGAGCATCCGTTACTTAACAATCGCTCCAAACTCCTGAACAGTTTTCCCCAAATACGCTATTACATTACAGAAATGAAAACTAAAGTACAGTTATCTTTAAGGGCTGACCAGACACAGCAGAATCGAAATTTAGCTGAGCTTCGCGATCGGTAAAAACGTTAAAAGTTAAAAAAAAATGACGAAGTTAACTTGGCGCCCAGGAGATTCCAGTTTTGGGCGTGAAGTTGCAGAAAAGCTGCTTTAGTCTTTTTCCCCATAATTAAGTTTCAGTTAAGAGCGCCATCTTGGTACAACACGAGGCTATTGCTGGCCTAAATTGCGATTCCACTGTATTTTTCAAGCCATTTCCTCGACAGAGGTCCTAAACCCTTCATAACACATCTGCAAAGACGTTACAAAGTATAGTCATGGGTTACGCGAATAGTTTACTTCAATCTTGGGGGCGATGAGTTTGCATGGACCGCACCATGTCGCGTAAAAGTCAATGACGACGAGTTTGTTGCCGGCTTCCTTCAACTTCTCTTCCAAGTTGCTCTGTGAAAGAAAGGAAAGACAAATGTCCCATTAGAATATGACAGACTTGGACTCTTTTGGCTCGCGGTTGGAGCACCACACACCGGAAGTGGGGCGCCTCATATTAATGGATAATTTTCAGTCCGTGGGTTAAAGGGGCGGAGGGGGGTGGTGACATGGAATGCTATTGATTCGTTCGACTTCTACGCCCAATGAAGATCAATAACCAACTTTTTGTTGTGCTTATTGCGTCCTAGCAACGACTTTTGCTTTCTTATCCCATTTCCAACACAAACTAATGCATTCTTCATAGGAATCCAATGATGACTGTAAAAACCGGGTACAGAGAATAGGCAAGCCTACACTGAACGTATCCTTTTTTTATGGCCATGACAGGGTCTCACAACACAGCGCAATTTTCTTGTTCTTTTAAGCGTGATTTTCGGGTATTTACGTTTTAATCAATGCCCAGGAGTGTAATTAAAGTCATCAGCATATAAGGTCGGCGAAAAATGATTGAGAACTAACCCAAACCACTCCCCAGGTTCAAATTACGTCCGAAGCCACGAGTCAATTGCTCCCATATATTTTGAAGCTATCCGCTTTTAAAAAGGATTGACAACTCACAGAATATACAGGAGGTTTATAGATTAAAAAGTATTTACCTTGCTCGTGACTTGGTACACCATTTTCAGGAAATTATCTCACCCGGAACGCGACACACTTGACACCAACTTGACCGGCTTCAAGGCTTGCTTGGTATGGCAACGTTTGCTAGCAAACGAGCTGGGGTAAGTCCGAACCCGCCGCTTGGCGCTTTTTACAAGGGCAGGCCAGGAATGCCGAACGAGCGGTGAGAACCCGCAAAACTAGGACAGGATCCGGGACTGGCGGGTTCCCCGTTGTTGTGCAACCTAAGCCATGACCATGCGGTTTCCTCGTAGGACTGACTCACATTTCGGAACGGAAGAATCCCCGCGCGGGAAACCGGATCAATCCAAATTTCCGTGGCAACGTGTAAAGCAAACAAGACTCGACGAACACCTGAATAAATTATTATGACGTTAATGTCTAGAAGAATCAATCTATTCTTTGGTAAAAAAAAATCTAGCTCGGTGAAAAATATTCTATAAAATAAAGAATGAAAATTACACTAAAGAAGCTAAAATTGGCACATGGCATTACATTTCTATGACGCAACTCTGTGACGTAAGTGGCACATGTGCAACAACTTAGATCGCGTGTATGAAATAGTCGTCATGGGCTAACTTTAGTGTTTAACAAGGGTTTCCGCTTTCAAGTCCAGCTTCTTGAGGAACAAACGTTGAGATTAAAACTTAAGCCGCAAACTTCTGGAATGTTAACGAAGCAGGATGACCGCAATACTGCGATTAAATCTGACACGAGTAAGAATTCCATCAAACGAAATTCCTCATGGGATATGGAGAAATCTACAAAAAGGATGTCTTCAAGAAACGGAACATAAATGCTCCATTACCGCCCATTTGTCTGTAAAAAAAAGAGTACTTAACCTTATCTTAATGATCATTCTGGTACTTGAGTTCGACAGATAGCCGACTTATACGAAGTTTGTCCACTCGATCAGGAAGAATTCTTAGGAAGAACGGATTCTCGGTAATTAGGGGCTACGTAAACTATAACGCTTGATTTGCTACGAAATTGATGTGTTTTCAAAACGGATTTGCTTCTCTGGATTCTCTTTAGCTAAGAGGTTTCTTAATTCAATTCTGAACTTAATTAAGAAAATGTATTGATTAACTGCCGTTCAGCGAATGCACTGCTACCACGGCAGTTCAGTAACATTCGGTTCGTAATAATCACATAATGATTACATTTGTAATAATTATTCTGTTCGGTTCACATTTTTTGACGCGCATCACTTTTCCGCGTAACTCGAAATCCAAAGGAAAAGCTATGAAAAATGTATGGACCGGAACCCGCGAAAGACGAAGTCACCATCTCAACTCCGTTGAAAAAAGGCCCAGCTGTACGCCTCCACGTAAAGGTAGTGAAAAATTTCCCCAAGAGGAATGTCTCAGAAAATTTCCTCGACAGACAACTTGAGTCACGGAAGGAAAACCAGTCGCTGACTTAGGAACCTCTTTTTTATTTCGTACCAAATACTTTTCCCTCATGTCTTCGCTGTAACACCTAGGAAAACCCTGCAAGGAAATGTGGAAATACCTGAGGAAAAAGAGAACCATCTTTGCTTGAATTTGTCATTGATTTTCCAGTCAATTCAGAGAAGCCCAAAAAAAAAAATATCTTGTTGTAAGCCATTATAGCGGGCAATTTGCATGCCCCAAAACTTGCGCTCGGTTAGCTTTCTTTTGCTGAACAACGAAAAAGAAGAGAATGCAATTTTCAAATGGTCACCTCGTTTCGCGTTCAATAAATGTCTTATTTCCATATCTTTCTTTACTTTTTCTCTCTTCACCCATTTTTTATCGTACCGCCATAACATGTCTTATAGATATAGTACAACGTTCGGTCACATTTTTTTCCCCTTTCTTCTGCCATGACATATATGTGGGCCCATGCACAGCGTTTCAGAAAAGGGTTGGTATTACAGGCACAAAACAAGTCGAAAAGAATGTTAAGGGAAAATGCCATGTTTTAGGTCACGCAGTGCGCCAAGTGTCCGACATCAGCATTCTTTTAACTTGCAAGCTTTTTCTTACAAAAAGAAACCAAATTGTCGGGATGTCACGATTTGTGGATAGCGACAACTGAAGATCTATAAAGAAAAACAATTTCCCATCATTCTTGGTCTCGGGACTTGGTGTACAGTACAGTTGGTTGTGTCTCAAGGATCTGATCGAGTTAAGGGATCGAAAGCTGGATTGATTTGACGTGGGTTTGTTACGCAGTAGCGGGACATTTTTGCCAGTTCTTCTCTTTTTTTCTCTCCGTGAGTGAATGAGGGGACTTTCTGAAGGGAAACGAAGTGAAAAGCCACAACAGATCCAGACAATGCCATAACTCTTGCCAGGCAGTCCCATTTTTCACTTCACTGGAACAATACAAGCGGAGTGATAACTAAATAAATATTACGTGGACCTTTCGGGGCGCAAGTTGTGCTACGATATGCTTTGGGTTTATTTTATGTTCGGTGCATTAAATCTTATATCAATCCTGGCGTGCTATTGTTTTTCCACGTGAATAGCTTCATTGAAACATTTTGGCTTCACTGTTCCAACTTTGAAACCGATGCCCGCCTATCTCCGCCCACATTGCGCAGTGGGCGCCGCCTCCCCATTTCCTGACGGAGAACATGGCCTGTTTTTAACAGTGTCTTTTTTTACACTTCTTGCAAATATTGCAAAGGGCACAAGGCTTGCTTATTGTCACCGGTCCTCACCATCACTGATCCATCCGTTTCTTCACTGACTTGGATCACAATCTATGGATTGATAAGAAAAAACGATTAGTTCAAGAAACACGAAGAGCGTACGAAGAGCGACGAGCTCTCGCTACACATAAATTAACGTTCGTTCGTAAATGAGTAAATAATCCTTTTCAAGTTTTCCTTTTACCACTAGGATTCCACACGAAGCGTTTTATTCGCTGAATCCAAGTGTTCGGAGAAGATTTACTTTTATTGAGTGCCCTTAAGGTTAGCCAAAGGAACGCTCAGCAATTTGGCAGTAATAAACCGCGTCGACCGTCATAAAGTACACCGAGGCATGCTCGAGTAAATGAATCCAGTACCTGGTCCCGTAAAAGTTTTAATCCCGCCGGCTCAGCATCCGAGCTCAGCTGTATATTATGAGTCATCTGCAAGGGCCTTTCGCCCGGAATTAATTTGGTGACATACTGCGACGGAAAATACCCTGTTCGACCCAAACATTTGCCTTGCCACCAATCGGGATCGGAAGTATCCACCACGGTCACTTTATACCCCGCTCTAGAATAAGGCCCAATTTACCGCCCCGGTGAAGTATGTCGCCCAATAATAAAGCCACGAAAAAGTAACAACAAAGAAAGGAGAGTCGTATTAATTCCATTACTTTCTAAGTCCTTGCGAGTAATAAGTTTTACTTGAGATCCAATTCGTCGGGTTGCCGAGCCTTGAAATTGAAGAGCACGACGTACAAGTTGGTGGGCAACAGTCGGTGGGGTTTCTGCTGATTCACGAAACAAAACCACGCCCATGCAAAAGAAAACAGAATAAATTCAGAGGAAAATGGCGCAGAGTTACTAGCTCGGATAGAAGCTATTACTTCTAGTCAATGCATGACCGCTATTGCCACATAAAATCCCAAACTTTTGTCTTCGTTCGCCCGCGAAAGGAATTAACGAATCTCGTAACTTCATTACTGACAGTCGTCAAATTTTTCAAAGCAAGAAATGTTCTTACTAAGTTTTCCAAGCCATCGTTGGTACTCGATGGCGTTGAAATAGTTCTACGCTGGCAAATCTTTCTCAAAGTCCTATCAGTTTCATGGCGAAGACTAATTTTTCTCCATGTAGCTGATATTTTCTCTATTTACTTTTTCTAATAGGCTATTTTATCTCTCGCTGCCGTTGCGGCGCAAACTGCTGGTACTGGCAAACTTCAAGTTTTATCTCGTTGCTCCAACTTTACTGGGAAATGCGTAAATGCAAAAGGGATCGTTAGATGGATCAGCGGGGAGTGCTAATGAAATGATTTCACAAGCAACTGCCCCTTTATTATTGTAATCTTTTTTTTTCTTCCCCTTGCCCTAGCTCGCCTTGGTAGATTTTAGGACCAACGGTACCGGGAATTTCTTCCCCAGTTTGCTTTACTAGCTTTTCTGGTTCAATTCTCTTCAAGCCACGTTCCGGCAGTTTAGACGTCAAAAGTTGGGACCTGTTTCATATGCAAATCAAGTTATTGCAGTATAAACCCTGAGTAGCTCGCCAAGTTCACTTGTCCGTTCAGAAAAAGAAAGGGAGAGAAATTGTATTTCCGGCTGCGCTCTACCACCGCAAGGAAAGAAACCGAAAGAAAAAGTACTGGAGAGCACTCTTGCCGAGTAACTGCCCATACTTTCGCAAGAACTCAACATTCTAAAAAGAGCGCGGAACCCCGAAAAGGGTGACTCGCCAAAAATAATAGACATAAACAGAAAACATCATCTAAAAATAAATAAATAGGAAAAATACGCTAAAATAAATACATCGAAAATAGGATAAAAATAAATTTAAAAAAGGGAAAATATAAAGAAGTGAGTAGCAGGTACCAGTAGAACAAGAGACAGGACCTGCATGTAATAAATATCAAGGAGCTCGAAAAATCTATTTAGGCTAAAGAATACAGAGGGTGGAAAGGGTTCCTGGGTAGCAGCAAAACAAGGGTAAGGGTGGCCAGTACACGACAAAGGGACGAGGGTACGCGGTAGGGCACGTAAGTACCATTACAAACTATTAGATTAAAGGGAGTAAGAGCAATAACGTGAATAGTACTGCATGAAATTACGACGAACGGATAATGGGGCGGGTAAGAACAACACCAGACTGAGAGCAGCCAGTACAAGGAGTGAAAGTGGACATAACAGGTGATTAAAGGATGGTTAGGGATTAAGATAATTAGGGATGATCAGAAGGGAAGGGTGAAATTCGGCAAAGGGGGTTAGAAGCCAGCACAAAGCTAAAATTACCAAGGAGGGGTAATCATAACACAGTGAGCTGGGTACGCAGCTCTTTGACAAGTACGAGGGAAGTACGAACAACGTACGAAAGGAGTACGTACACAAGGGGCGAGAGGCAAAACAGGTCGGGGCGGGGTGCATTGCATAACAAAAGGGGTGCACCCAAACGATAAGCAATAGGGGACAAAATCAGAAAGAAAAAAGGAAATATATCATAAAAAGGGAAATGGATAAGTACATTTGACGTCCAAACACGCAAGTTCAGCTCGTTTATGTGACAGCTTTACAGAAGAATGTACCCTGAGCCCTTAAAGAAGGCTAGGAGAAAAAAATCTAGAAGATGGGATACGTACCGGTGAAGGACAAGGCGAGTTACTGGCTGAACTTAACGACTTTTCATTGTCGTCAGGCAATTCCACAGAATTCATTCGCATGTTACGGGCGCTCAGTAAGCGACGGTTATGGACCGGACTGGACGGAGCTGGAAAGCCCGTACGTAATAGGAAAAGAAAAAAAAACGAAAGAAAAACAAACATGGTGTAAATATTTATCATCTGACGCCTCGCATTTTTTTCTGTGTCGTGACCGACAAGTAAAGAATTTACTCCAATTTTTTTCCCCCTTCAATGTGCAGTCCATTAAATAATCATTCCCCGTTTCATCGTCCCCACCCTGCAACGAGTGAAGCAGCACGCACAATATTCTTGTCATGCATGTCCACGGTTATGTCAAACACGTAATTCCAAAAGCGTGACACACCATTCCTTAATTAGCGTTATTGACTAAACGACACTTCCCCTGTCTGGCTAAAGAACCAAAACGCTCCCAAGACCGAGATCATAACGAAAAGAAAGATAAGGCAAAGCACAAGTCATGCAAATGCTCAAAAACGTCTTGAAACGAAAGACTTTTTTGCCCCATTACGCCAAGATTATCTCATATGGGTCGTCTAGATTACTGAACAGCACAAAGGCAATAACTTTTGGCAGAGATAAAATGGGTGAGGAAGAAATCAAAAGGAAGGCAGTGAAATTGTAGGATTTTCCACACCACAGCATTACCGTCGATGAGAAATATGACTGTTGTGCTGCGAATGCTCAAGGAAGGGATCAAGACCAGAATACAAAAATATCTGCTATGGAACCTACGTAAGACGAATTTACGTTACGAAATTATACACAGAGCGACGCAGTGGGGATCAAACCAACTAGAACTGTCTGCCCTAATCACAAATCTATTTTTCTCGCAATTTTCGGATTCTGCGTTCAGGAGATAATCGCTTAAAACCGTTCTAGGCGGAGCCAAAACCATAGCGTGAGGCGACCAATAGGCGTCCGTATCGTTATTAAACTTCACTATCGATATATTTGGGACTCCATTTTTTCTCTATATCATTAAGTATTAATGGACTCGTTCTAGTCACAGAAGAAGGAAAACATTCATCAGAACCTTAATCTCGGTGCGAAGTAGAAAAATGCAGACAATTTTGTGAAAATTTAAGATTTAACAAGAAAAGATGTTCAGCGGGAACAGTAAGGCATAAGCAATAGAAAGGTTCCAGCACAAATCGGAACTGAGAAAAGCTGACAAGTAAAAGTTTTGTGAAAATGTCTGCAAGATGGAATGACAGAAGTGTAGAGGCAGGGGAAACGCCCCCTGTAGCCGAGTGGGATGTGTTGAAAGATTTACATTGGCAGTAGGTGGTAGATCCATGACCCGAGGTGCCCGTGGCGCTCCCTCCGGTGGCTGACCCAACCGCGTTGACGGAGCCGGAACTGGTGACCACGTGGGCAGAAGTCGAAGGGTGGCAACGTTGGCGTTGGGCGAGGTCACTGGATTCCGGCGAGTCCAAGGAAAAGCTCTTCATACGCAGATTGAGCTTATGACGACGGGGACTATGTGGCGCTACATACACACAAGCCCACCCCCAAAAACAACCCGCGGCCAAAATACAAAGAACAAAAAGAGACATACACAAAATAACTTCCAAGGCTTTGAACACTATTAAAAGGGAAAAAAAGCGACTAGGACAAATACAGGAAATGAAACACTACTTCTAGTGCGTCAGCTTCTGCTTTTTCTTATCGCAACGTTCTAATGAATATATATATATATATAAAAAAAACTACCAATCCATTCCAAACGCTTCTACTCTACGTTACCAATCCCAAGCTTTTTTTTCTCATACTTTCAGCTTTATAACGCAAATCCAAAGCTGCTACAAAAGCGGGGCGGTCAAAAGGCTTATTTCGCGGAATCTGTTACGTGTACGTATGTGAAATAGCTAGGGCTTTATTACTGTGTGGATGGGAACGGAAGGAATACGGCTGGACGGAAACAAGTGCTGCCCTCGTGTGGGTATCTTCCCAATCTGCTGAAAGACTCTTCATGGGTCCCAATTTGAGATTCTGCATCCGGGGCGAGCCCCAATGCCCCGTACCAGATGGAGGAGGGCTTGCCAGACCATAACCTTCTGATTATTGTCATTAAAAACGAATATTTTTTAATGAAGTTGCCCTAAATATACCCGTGTCTGCCCTTTCCACATAATAACTTTTCTTCATTTAGTCTAAGCCTCTATAAAAGGTTAGCTTTTACTACAAGGAAAGGGAAGTTTCAAGATATTAACTCTAAAGCAAGTCAGCTTAAGAAGGCAAGACAAATTTGGCACAGAAGAAAAGCTTGTAAGTGTTACCTGAGCTGGAGGCGTGTAATGCCACCGTTGAGTGAACTGCTAAGGAATGCTGACTGCCTTGGATCCGCCCCGTGGACCCGCCTCCTTTTCTTAAATTCGAAGTAGAAGACATGGGCGCGTCACCCAGACCGCTGCGTACGTGACTGGGTGGTACTGGCGGCTGCTGGAGGCCCTGGCCCTCCATATCCTTCTCCAAGGAGCCGGGTACACTCTTTTTGCCGCTTAATTCACCCGCTTGTTTCAAAACGGCGTAAATCTGGTCCATTTCTTCTGTTCAAACAAGAAAAAATTCCGATAACTTAGTAATCTAGTAAATAATTTTGTTATCTAGGTAGGTAAGGCGTACGTTCTTCCTCAGGACTGGTGATCGTTTTGGCTTCGATTTCGGGCGTGGATTTCTGCCGACGCAGTAATTTGGATTTGGCTAAACATTTACCCAACCGGTCCTGGCAGTCTACGTGAACGTTTTGCTTGCAGAAACGACACTTGAGACCTTGTCTTGAATGACCTAAAGTCAACCAAACAGTTAATAATCAACCACGAAAGTACACAAGGCCCTATTGCTGCAGATAAGGTTTAAATTACCACGTAATATCTGGGAACAGGCATCGCAAGGCGTGATTTTCTTGTAGGTGTACTCTTGAAAGACGTGAATAGAATCTAAGACGACAGTGGGCAAATCCCCACGCTCCTTTTTCCTAGAAAGAAATTCAAACGATGAGAACATGCGCTGGACGTAATTCGGGCGAATATTTTCTCTATCACAAATTGTTAAAGATTGGCGTGCGGAGGTTTTTCCACAAGCAGTAACATCGATCAGTATAGTTATGGCACAGTGAAAGTTCACTACAGAGCGCAAAATGGTTTAACTGGTCATCTCAACACACGTAACTTTTATATTACTCTTCAAATAGCTATCCCCACAAAAGGAAACAAAGAATACTATCAGTTAAATGCTAGTCTTAGTTTCTTCCTCTACAATTGGTTCTGGGTGGATTTCTGACCGCTCAGAACTGCAATCTTCCTCATTTTTCTCGCTATTGCATTTTTGCAATCTGCGTTGCCTTAATAACATTCTATCCTCATATGTTTATCTAGTCACAAGTATAGTAAAAAAAATTGTAAATGAAATATCCAGTATTGGCCTCGGCCTGCGCTGGTTCGAATTTTTTTTTTCTATTCTTCATGAAATTACCTAGCGAAATCTGTCAACAAAACATCGCCAAAGACTTTATGGGTGTATAGAACGTACATCCGTAAAGTACCCATCGCACTAAATTGCGGAAAACGCAACACGAAATCTTGCGTGTCAAAAATATCTGTTTTACGAGCTGAAACTGGTGTTACGTGAACATATCAGAAACATTTTGCTCTAGGTAGTCAACCAAGCCAAACCATGCCACATAAAATAGGCAAATCGCATGTCAGAAACTTCCCAAACATGCAACACTACAATGCAATGCATGCATCGCAGAAATCTACCTGCAGAGATTTGGTAATGCACCGGACGGACGTACAGTGACAGTACACGGGAGAAGGGAAAGGACAAAACACAAAGGATGGGGGGGGGGCAATATCAGTTCTCCATTTCATTTTCCCTTTTTTTCAATAATATTTCTTGATCTCTGTATTTCTGCGGAATCGGAAAGAAGACGGGGGGATGGGGAAAAATGAGAAGAACGTTGCTGTGTTCTTTTCAAGTTTCCATTTTAAGAAAAGGTGCTCTAGGTGTTTTCGGAAGAAAGAGGTGGAGAAATTGGAGAGATTGGTTTCGAGTGTGTGTATGTATACCTGTTGGCCATGACGGAGATTACGGTCTGGTATAGACGAGAGCCCTTGTCCCTAATACATAACACGTTTCATAACACCTTGAAAGCAGCGAAAACGAACCAAAAAATGGCTTCTTTTGTCTTTCAGTCTTTTTTTCTTTTTTTCCCCCCAGTAAGACTCAAAATTGTCTTCAGACGTCAGAAAAGAAAAGCCAGAACAGACAACGAGGAAACAAAGGTTCTTGTTTTGTTTGTCTTTTTGGAAGAACCAGAAAAACCATAAAAGTAACCCATAAGAACGCCGAAATAAAATCGAGAGAGCCCAAGCCAGTTTTTTTTTCCAGTTTGTTATGACCATGCCATTAGCTGTTGCCAACGCAAAAGTAAAAACAAAGACGGAACAACAGAACCTCTGAAGGGTCAAATTAGTCTCGAAAAAAGGTCAAGGAAAGAAGGAAGGTGGAAGAAAAGTTACTTTTCGGAATCACGCGAGCCGCTCGTACCGCCTGACGTACTGGCCGTCGATCCCGACGACGCGTTGCCTCCCCTTTCACTCGAGGAAATACCGGGCGTGTTGCTGGTATTGGATCGTAATCCTTTTAAGGCTTTCATCCATTTAGTTTTCATGGAAGTACTGGCCGTTGCCGTACTGGAAGAGGCTTTTCGCTCCCGGTCTTTGTCTTTCAGCTCGGGCACTAAATCCGTTCGCGCGGAGAATAAGTCTTTCTGTGGTGTAGAAAAAAAATATTTACTAAAATCTCCTTTCCATATCCACTTTTCACATTGTTTCTATAATGTATTATTCATTTATCCATTAATCTATCCATTATTCATTAAGAATTACTGTAAGTTTTTACATTTCTATAAGTGTTTTAATTTTCTATTAATACAAGTGTTTTATGCTTCTACAAGTGTTTTATATCTCTACATTTGAGTAATCGTTTCGCTGATGGGAAAATTGTTAGATTTTATTACTCCATTTTTTCTTGCAGGGTACTGGCTCTGAATTTCTTTCCCTGTCTTTCAAGTCATGCCTTACTGGTGCCAGGCCAGGAGATTGGGCCAATTATCCGTCTCAGAGGGGAGTAAAAGTAAAAAAAATGCTCATAAAATCCCGACTTTCAATACCTGAGCTCGCGTGGCTGCTAAATTGAGCATGGCTTGGCGCATTTCGGCCCGTTTGGCGCAAATATCTTCTTGGAGCTCATTAGCTTTATTATACACGTTGGCATCTAAGCTCCTGGGAGCGCGTAAAACAAAAGGCATTAGATATTGATATGAAGACCTATCAGAGAGGCAATTAAGACAAAAGGGCACAAGACTGTCCCTAGCTACCGTTGCTGTATCCGGAGCAACGTATCCAAAGCATCTTGCAGCTGTCGAATCTGGCCTTCACAATCGGCCATTTCACGGCGCAAAGTTTCGTGTCGACTCCGGAGCGAAAGCCCAGCCAGGCGTTCAAACACCATTTCGTCTTTGAGCGTTGGAGCCAGAGCCTAGAAACCAGAATCAATTGCGGGTAATTATTCTTAAGGAGCTTCCCCCCCACAGTGGAATAAGTCATTTAAATTCTCCTTTATTCAGTTAAACGGCAGTCTGGAGTTCAAATGTTCGAATAGTTTTAATAGGATGCGAAAGGAAATTTTTTCGTGCTTCAGCAACGAATACTATTTCGTTGCCTAAGCAGCTTCCCGAGCCATCTTAATTCTTCATGAAAGCCGTTTTGCTGGGTTCAGGTCTTACTTGAGTGTGGTTGTCCAGGTGCGCAGGGGGTCGTGGAGCTGTAAAGGGTGTTCTCTGAAAAGGCGAAGGTCCCAAAGACCCTAATCCTCTGACTAAAGCGGCGATATCGGCACTGGGCGCCACATTTCTGCACTGGAGCGTTAAAGCTTCGTAACGTTTGCTGCGTTCGCCCGCCTGTTGAACCCAAAGATCGAATTAGAAGAAAGAAAACGATACCGAACCTTTTTTTCCCCTTCTGAACGAGGAAAATTCTATTAGAACATGACAACAGGCCAAGGAGTAAAGGATGTTGGACCCAGGTATTATGAACGCAATAATAGAAGGGTAAGAAAGCGCATTTGGACTAGGACTTACTCTATTGGCAACGATGTCCGTTGCTTGGCCTATGGAATCAGCAATGATCCGACTCAAGTCAGTGTAGATGTCTTCTAATTCCTGTCACAGCATTATAGAAATCGCATTGCATTTTTTTCATATTTTTTCCCCTTGCACAGGGAGTATGAAGGGATTTACTTGGAGGAGCTGGGGCAGAACTGTAGTGTAATAGCTCTCCGTCATGGCGTTGGTGGCGCGGAGCTGTTGCACGTACTCATTATGCGCTTCCAAGTAGGACGCCAGCGTCATTGTGTTGGGCGACGACAGATGGGCTTGGTAGGCACCTTCGTAGTTATTGTACGTCTGACAAAACAGTCATATTACTGCCAACCAACACGACCCGTAAAAAAGTCAACCAGATGGCAGATTCACTGCTTACCAGCAAAAAACCTCAAACAAGGAACTGAAACTCGTTTCATTTAAAGTAACAAGTTACGACTCGCTCGAGGTAAAGAGTCTGAAACTGCTGGCTGGCGACAACGGAAGTTTACAAGAGCATCTCTTTATTTTTCCTTTTTCTTTTAAAAGCTAGATAGACGAGAAGCTGAGCGCCATCCTTACTTGCTTTAATTGGTCGCCGGCTTTATCTAGTTGGTTTTCCAGGGCTTCTCTTTGGAGGAAACATTTCCGAGCTTGCAATTTGCGATGAAAAGTGCCTTCCAATAAGGGCCGCCCTACTTGGCGCCCTAAGGCGGTCGCTACTTCCCCCGCCACCGCGGAATCCACTTCCACCTCTTGTAAAAAGGTCTCCCAACATTGAAACAAAGTACTCGGTCCCCCTGGTCTGATTGCGAAATACAAAGCCCAGTAAGACGGGAACAATACGACAGAATTACCCACAGAAAATTAAATTACATAAAAACTGCCCAGGAAATTCAATAACGGCCGCGGCATACCAAGTACGTTACGACATACGCTTGAAAAGAGATTTGTCTCGCTTGAACCCCCTAACCTTACGCTAGGGTAATCTTACCCCAATCTATGGGAGTACTGGCCTCGATTACGGTCACACACTCGGAAAGATAAGAACAATGAATCGAATGACGTCCATACAACTCAATACGTTGATCGCTTTATTACTTCGCGGTATCGCTTGCTATTGCTTACATCGTACCTTAGTCCGCCGGAACCTGATCCTCCATGTCACTTTTCTCTCTTTCCCCTTAATTTTCTGAGACATTCTCTTGGCATCGGAGGAAATTCTCTCCTTTGCTCACAAAAATACATTCTATTTACATGTAAAGCAAAACACGGCGAGAGAGAGAAAAAATTGGCTGTGGAAAGGTTCGTCACTCTTCTTTTTTCTCTTACCTTTCTTTACGAAGTTCCGCATTACGTTTTCGGAAAGTTTCCACCAGCTGTTGCAGTTGGTCCGCGTGTTGCTCTTGGATTTGTGACAGCTGTTGCGTAAATTCCGCCACTGTGAAACATCAGTCTTTTTAGAAAATTATTTCCAATTCGCCCAACGTGGCTTTCGCAAATTATTCCCCGTCGCCCATTTTCTTTCGCCAGTTCGATTTACCCTAAATAATACCCTTAAATTCGGCGGTACCTTGGGTACACTCGGCCAGTACCCTCCCGGAATCCTCCCCCCGCCCACCTTCTTTGACTCGCTGACGTATTTTACTGCTCGGTATCGCTTCTCGTGATCCAAACGCGTCCCATATTTTCTCTCGCTCTCTCGCTCTCTCTTGGACGCCCAACCTTGCTGGTACTTTCGTTTTTCTGGTGAGAAAAACCCTCATCGTGTTGCATTTTACGTTTTCGTCAATACTCGGTCGTAAAAACGCAATGGCAATTTCGCTCCACTTTCCTCGGCCACCAGCCACCTTTTTCCCTCTGACTTTCTCAACGTTTTGGGGTTGGGGCTGTATAGCGTGAGCAAAGCTCGTCGCTGGCTTTTAGTTTACACTTCCAAGCCGCGATTTTCTCTCTACAATTGAGAAATCAGCCAAAGACACGCACAGATGATCCTATCACCCGTCGCATATTTTCCACCAGGCTTGTTAGATTTATCGCGGATGTCACGTTACTTCAAAACACGCACCATCGTGTCATTTGTCTCGTTCATCTGTGGAGCATTTCACAGGAAACGAGCCGCGGTCCGGTGCGAAATTCGCGACCGATACCGTTCTGCCGCCGGGCGGTCATTGGCGGGTCACTGAGGAGGTCTCGGAATGTCTATGGTGACGGTAGCCATCTCTTCGCCATTCTTGGGTGAATGAGCGCTCGGATACTCTTTTTAATGTCCTTGCTCTCTTCTGTTATTAAATTGCTGCTGGTAGGAATCGGTATTACATTAATAATTGATGGGATTTTTTTTTAGCAAAAACAATTTTTTCCCCGTCACAAGGATCTAAAGAAATGTTGTGTGATTCTATTGGGAGGTTGTGGAGGTGGTTTCGAAGGCACTGGGTGGTAAGGAGCAGTTAGCGTGCCAGAAGTGGGCGGAGACTAGGGGAATCAGTAAGAACGCACAGCAATGCTTCCCTTTCAGCCAGTTTCGTACCTTTCTTCTTTCTTTGAGGAAAAATAGCTCACGTTTACTAAGGAGACAGTGTGGCAACAAGCGAGTTTAAACTAAACAAACTCGGCGCTTCAAAATGAATTTTGAAGGTCAGGCGCCGGAGGCAAAGAAATGATCGAAAAACGGAGCGCAAAATTGGATTCCTGCGTTTAGCCGAGCCAGCCACCCTTCTAACCACACGGCAAATTCCTTTTTCGGGAAAGAAGGATCTATCCAATCCTGTTGCTCAACGATCCATCACACCTTTTCACACCCAAGATTACGAAAGGGGCGCGACAATATTTTTGTGCTGTTTTCGAATGGACGTTACTTCCTTTCGTGTCCTTTTCCCTCCCTTGCGTGTGTTTAATTTGGACAGCTTGTAACCAATTTAAGTTTTCGTCTTAAGTTTTAAGTTAATCTTGCAGGAATATAAATACTAAAAATCCTGACATTTTGCAATTTTTCGCCCCTGACTGAAAAATACCACAAATTTACATATGTTGACATGTCTGACTTTCTAGTGTAAACCCAGCTTGAACTCAGTTCCACACTAAAGATTCATCTCTGAGCTTGCCATGTGAGTTCTTCATCTTCCAGGAATTTCTGCCAAGTTTGCACAGCGATGACAACGACTTTGTTTATTTTCACGCAGTTACGGCCACTTCAGCCACAATTCCCTTCCTAACTTGAAATCCCAAAGTACTTTACGGGTCAGGTTGCCTAGCGCATCGTCACGTGCACGTACAGTACATGTTGAGTACCGTACGTGCAGGCGAGTGTGGCGGGTTACATGCAAACACACACCTGGGCTGCAAATGCTCGGCGCGTATCGATTTTCCGTGACCTGACAATCCCTCTTTTTTTCCGGCTCTTCTTTTCGTACAGCCTTTTCAGTTCCCACAAAGTTCGACTCGTACCTTTCACCCTTCACCCTGCTTCACCCGCTAACCAGTACCTGGCCCGCCCTTAGAAACGGCTCTAAGGTCCCGAGTTGCTATGGTTACCGGCAGGTAGAAAGGGCCACGCTGGTGGGGGGGGGGGGGTTTGGCTGCTCAACTTGACCAACTTCTTGGTCCTCACACACACAGCGTCCTCGGGAACTATACGACGAGAGCTATCGACCGGGGAAAGGGCAAACGGTCATAATTAAACTGGACCTGGTACCCTGTTAAGCTCAACAGAGTCTGCATAGACTGTGTATACAAAGCAGCGGGAGCGCAATGGTTTAGGTTGTTCAACAAATAACAAAGGCTGACGACAACATCATTTATTCTCTCATATCCCGTTCACAAAGGTCAAACGCCGACCCAAGGCTGGCATTCCCCTCCTTTGGACCCTCCTTTTACGGGCCCCGACTTCGTATTAAGATTATCCGAGCCGAAGAAACCTTGGCGTTCCTCACCCGTCTTTCATTAATTTCCGCTGCGTTGGCGATGGAGTGTCTGGGTTTCGTCACACGGAGACATTCCTCTTTATCGATAAAAAAAGTAGTTTTAGGTTACGACGCGAAAGACGGGGGTGAATAGGGGGAGAAGGGTTCTGTGGCGGGAACATTTGTAATGACGGGTATGAATGGAACCTACACACCAAAAATGGTGTCAATAGCTTTTTCCGTTCAAGAGTTATGACTGTTTGAAGTTTGGCTCGTCGAACAGCACCCGAGGCGGTCCGCCCCGTCCCACCCTTCCGCCCGCGCCCCGCGGCGAAGCGGAACGCCTGGCTCCCCACCACCAGGCTCCGCTTTTGGGGTAGCCGCGGGGGACTTGGCGCGCGTGGTGCAAGGGAAAGCCCTTGGCATGCATTGAAATGCTCGCTGTTCGGTTAATACAGGTCGCAGAATTGCGCGGAAAAAGGCACTGGAAAGTACGCAATGAGGACTACTGTACCCCATTGAGCCTTTTTTGGCTAGGGCCCAGGAAATTAAAGCTAGCTAAGGAGCAGTCATTCTGCAACGCCTGAATGGCGAACCCTTAACAATGCAACGGCATTTTGGTTTCTGTCTTTACGACGTAACATTTGGCAAGGCTCTCATTCCGTTTCACGTTTCAATCAAACGAGATTTGGACCTGAGCGGAAAGTCCCCCTTATTTCTTCGCCTTCTGCTGCCGAAAAAAACAGCAGTTGACTGCGTTCTAATAAACAGATTGGCGCAAGGGCAAGTGCTCGCTCCTGAGGTGCTGGCAAAGGGGAAAATTTTCTTAGACTGGAGTCTAATTAGTTTTTTTGTAGTGTGTAAGCTCGCAGACGGCGGAGAGGGAACATGTGCCGGCACAGATCGCTCCCCTTATCGCATACACGCTGATCTATTGTAAGTGCGGGGGCGTCTCTGCCTGTGCCGCACCAATTAGGTTTTCCCCTGACTCGTTATCGATCTCGCCTTGTTCTTCTGGTTCATCTTGTTGCACAAGTGCCGAGGTGGGGAAAATGTGGGAATACTTGTACGTTGGGTTGTCTTGGTGGTACGTGTGCGTGACTCGGTGCAGCCATACACTTACTGCCATTTCCCCTCTCCATAAATTCGCTCCCAAGTCTATGAAGATCTCAGAAGCCCTTTTCTAGGCCTATGCCCTCCCACCCACCCCCCAAAATCTACCCAGACATTACATTCCCGTAAACAAGACTGTAATCCTTTCAAGGAAAGGCGCCAGTGTCTTTGTTCCCCGTAGAAACGCGAGAAAAAGCTTTATACGCAAATATCACTGCTTTGCTATGCATTACAAGCTCACACGCCTCCTTTTTACGCCATCTTCACCTCTTGGCAGCTTCCTCCCTCGCTAACAGAAAAAAAGGCTTCGAAAACACTCGACAACTCCGCCGGGTACACCCCCCACCAAGAACGTACGCGTTTACAAGATTTTTTTTTTCTAAGGGTTTGGGGGACATGCTCAAGACTTACAGACTCACCAGGCGTGGCTTTAATGAATGCATCCATTTTAACGAGCACCTGCTTTAGAAAAAAAAGGCGCTGTCTCTCGCTTCGGTTGGACACGACAGGGACCAGAATCGGAAGCTGGGTTGCTATGTAACGGTGACAAGTACTGTACCTATGCTGACGAACCTCATTAATTATAATTCCGGTTCGGCTGAACACGTTTCGGTCGCCACGCGTGAACGGATGATTCGCTCAAGCCAACTGCCCTAATTAAAAGCAAACTCGGTTCATAGGAAATCCATAGCTGCCCTGGACTCAGAATCTGTAATTTCCTGATAGCGACGCCCCTTGTCGGTACCGGGACTGGGCCATTATGTTGTCTTAAGCTCTGCTCGTTGACAAGGAATTAGTAAGGTGTCACTGTGGCTTTTCAGCGCGGAGGGAAGAGCGAACAGAAATGGTAAGCATGCTCCCAAACTTGGGTAAGTGAGCTTCCCATTATAACTGGGGCAGTTATTCCTTCCATTAGCTGCATCCGAAGACTTTTTGGGGGTTCTGGGCGCCAGTAATGCGAGGTAGAAATTATAGCAAGTGAATTGTTTGATAACAGTTATTATGTTTTCAAGCACACACCATGCACTAGGGATAAAAGGGCCCCAAGAAAAAGACAGAGCCATGTACGTTTCCCCTACGGGCAGAAACGAGCTTTTGCTACACAGAATAGGTACAAAGCGGGCTGCTGCCAGCCGCAGAAATTAATGAAGCATTTTGCTTCCTCTTGGCGGTCTTTTAGGACTGACAAATTGTCAAATGCCTGAACAAATACAAACTTGAAAGGATTCTGGGGGCAGACGCAAGATTCGTGGGGAGATTGTACCTAAATTACTTAAAGAAATTGGGAAGAAATTCCCCTGGGGTACTACAGCTGCTATCTCCTCGGACAAGGCAAGAAATATCGATTAATTCTAAAGCTAAGTCAAACACGCGTCATTGATTTATTTACCAGCTTGCTCATGGCCTAAGCAAATCAAACCGATCGCGGCGATGAGACAGCTTTTAAATATTTGGGCAGTCAAGACGTTTGTCCACTTGGTGAATAAATGAACACTGCTCTGGCATCAGTCAGCGTATCGTTCTGTTAATAAATTACCCACCAATCTCATTCCTGTAAACCATGCATACCAATTAAACATGCCTATTGCGGTATTCTGTTATCTATCACTAAGTTAAATTATTACAAGAGTAAAATCCCTCTTCAAAGGGAGAAAAAGAACCCCAATATCGTCAACAATTTCTGAATTATTCAGCAATTCCTTTTGATTCCAGCCTTGTTGGAATTGTAGATTTTTTCTTTCAAAACTGTCTTCCAATTGATCGTTTAATTCGCTCTACGTTATATTTAATTAATTACCCAAACGAACACTTTTTACCATATTTTTTTATTCAGAGTATGAATAATTGCTGGGAACCAATTCAAAGCTCCGAAGTACCAGCTAAGTCAACCGAGGAAAAAAACACGCTCGATAATTTTTTTTTTCTCTTTAAGGACCGTAACAAATTTGGCAGACACTAGCCGAACAGGGAATTAATGCCTACTGGCCAAGACCAAAAAATTAAATCTGGCCTGTTGCCTTTCGGCAAAAAAAGTCTTTCAAGTGGGTCAGAATTACTTTCTGAGAGCAACCAAGGGAAAGTGAAAAGCTGGGTTCTAGGAAGGCTGGGGACTAGAAAGATTGAAGTCGGAAGGAAAGGGCATCCAGGAAACGTCTCGTCTGTTAACATGTAAGACTATCCATATCTTCAGCTATTTACGTTTCCGTGTACCAGAAAATGAGTCAAAGCAGCACCGTGTTCAGCGATTCTGCCACCGGGTGGATGCCAAGCGCTTTTTTTTCCTTGAAAAGCACAAGAGAAGACGGGTCTATAAATAGTTATAGATATTCTTCGCAAACCTTCCGCCTCCATGACGGATGAACAGCATCTAGGTAACCATGGGAACCCGGCTCATTCTTAAGCAAACTCGAGAAACTGAAATATTTTCTGGTCCCAAAGTAATGTGAACAGTGTTGGGCGCGGTTTGTGGACTTTTGGCAAAGAAATCTTTTATCTGTCTCTGCACAAAATGAGCACCTTTTCAATGAAACATGCTCTCTCTGAAATTGAACTAGCGCTTCTCTATTCTTTCCTTTAAAAGGATTTTTTTTCGATATTAGATATTTCGTTTTTGGGATACGAAAACGTTTCTTTTCTTTCTTTAAATTGTTAAAAGCGTGAAAAAAAGAAATTAGCCACTGTTAGGTAAGGTTGTCCTCGCTAATTGGTTCGAAATCAACCAATTAGGGTGACAAATTTTCCTCCTAATTAGTCAGCGTTACCGTTTCCGGTCACTATTAGACTTTTTATTCATAGTGACGTTCAAGCGAAATAAGTCCAAGAACCCAAGATAACATTGCACTTATTCTTTCAGAAAGCACTGTTCATATTCTGGCCGCATTAAATACTGTAATCTATTTGCAATTAACTCGAACATTCACGCTCATTGCAATTTGCTGTTGCAATATCGAATTCTCTTTTGATCTTGATAACCATCCTAAATGTAGAAGATCTAAGACTAAAAGTCAGGCACTTCTTAGCGTCCCCGTTTTAGAATTTCAAATTCTCTTTTTGATAGTGATTAAATAGGGTTTCCATTAAAGCTACGACTCTCTTAGATGCTAATTTTTCAAACGTAACAGCTAATAGCGAAAAAGCCTGGAAGAATGACGTTTTTTAGAGGAACCAACTTTCAAAACGCGATGCATTTTAAATGAGTTCAACGAACTCAAAGTTCACCCCTAAATTAACGCCACCACTCATTTGCCTGTTTTAATTACTTCTTAAGAAGTGTTAATTCTAGATTAGTCACGTTTTAACATTCGTTAAGGAAGCATCTCACATTAAGCTCCACACTAACGAACTGCTCTTGCCATAATTTTCATCAGGATTAATCCTCATTAGGATTTTAATAGACGCCAAGCTTAAAGTCGCTCCGAATCTTCAAACGCACTCCAAAACTTTTCGACTCGCCATATTTGCCTCCTCCAAAATAACTTGGCCCTCCCAGAGGCGTGGTTACCTCTTTTATCTTCCCCTCACGCCAGAAACGAAAAAAAAGGGTTCATTGATTTGATCCGCACATAAATCACGGCAACCCCCATCCTTCGTTTCCCTAATTATAGCCCGAAGCGAGAAGCCACGAATACTCCCCATCCTCCACCCCCAGCGACGCAAAAATAGTCACAACCCTTTCTCCACTTTTGTGTCCTTTATGTGGAGTTGATCGCCTAGCTCTCGAAGCACGTCCATCCTCTGTTTATCACCCCAACCAACAAGTAGTTCTCGTCTTTTAAAAGGCGTAAATAAAGTTTAAACCAAGTAAACAAATAAAAAAGAAATACAACAGAAATGCAAGAAATAAAATAAGCAAATCAAATAGAAATAAATAAACAAATCAAACAGAAATTCAATAAAATAATACAAATAAAATAAAAAACAAATAGAAAGAAAGTGAAAGAGAAATTAAAGAAAAAATCAGATGAAAAGAAAATTAACCAATCAAATAGCAATGCAATAAAAGAATAGAAATAAAATTAAAAAACGAATAGAAATCAAGTGAAATAGAAAAAATAGCAATAAATACGTCAAAGTAAAAAGAAGCAAAGACTAAAAACAGAAAGCAAAAAAAACAATATGGGAAACTACAGAAATTAACGGAAGGTATGAAAGCCATCAAGGTTTGGCGGGTCGATGAGGGAAAAAAGGGGTTATTTGTCAACTTGGTACCCCTTTTGTCCCAATTATTTCTGACAGTGTTTTTGCCAAGGAAGTAATCTCTAAAAAACGTACCAGTTTTGAGCAGTTTCAGGGTGACGGCAGAATGCACTTTGAGCGGTTCGGAATGTGACGGATGAACCACATCCTTCAAGCCAGGCTCGCTCATTCTGTTGCCGGTACTCGGCTTGTCGTTGCAGCTGCGGCAGTTGAGCGAAAGCCACTTAGTTCCTCGCACTCCGGCTTTGCTGCTGCCACCAGACGAGGGCCGCGCTCCTCCACTGCTGCTCCCACCGGGACCTCCACCCAGCCAAGTACTGGTCGGCGACGCTCGGCCTCCAGAGGGCGACGATCCGCCAGCAGTAGCGGTGGAGAAGTTGACCGCCGAAGGCGATTTCCTCAACAGCGATAAAGAGGGCAACCACGTTCGCTGCTCTTGGTTGGGAGTCACCGGCGCGCTGGTGTATCCACTCCGCTGGGCCGGTCCTGGCGAGCGCGTACCACTGGCCGTCGTCCTCCGCGCGCGGTCCAGAGTTTGTGCCTGCGGCGGTAGCCAACTCGTGCTGGGCGCCGAGTGTGGACTCACTGGGTAACTCTTCTGGTGGTTGTAGAGGGTGAAATGGGCGTTGGGGTTGAAGCTGACCGGGCGACGCACTCCTCCGGTGCTGTGGCTGCCTGTCTGAGGCGTACTGGTCGCAGGCGATAAAGCGGCGGCTGAGTGAAGCACTTCCTCTACCGGAAAGATGACATACATATTGCCAGCCAGCAGTCCATGATGGCGTTGGGTGATAGGGAGAAGTTAATGCTGTCAAACCCTCCCAGAAGAGAATGATTATCAACCTTCGCTTTGGGCTCTTCCTTTCCGTCGAGTGGACGGTTCCCAGCCCGCCCCGTTTCCGATAAGGTTTCCAATTTCCCTAATGGACGTTGACGCCCTAGACTGAACTATACACTACTGATTTCTCCTCTTTATTAGTCAGATTAGGGCAAGCTGGTAGGCCTGGATTGACCGAGAAAAAAAATACACGCTCGCACCCCACACACACACCCGAACCGGCTCTTCCAGGAGTCCAACTCGAACTACAGTGTTCCGCTCTTGGGCTATTACTGCAAGAATGTGTCAGTTTTGTACACAAGGAGGGGGTTGGGGGGGGGAGCTGTACGTAGCGCTTGCGCTAGTCTTGCCAGCGTTCTTTCATTCTCCTTGACAGTTGCTCTCGGAGGACGTTGAACGCTGCATACTATTTTTCTTTCCCTTTTTCCTCCGCCAGCTTGGGTCGTTTTCTTTCAGCAACGCAACTGTCGGTAGTTTTAGAGATTACGGAGGATAAAGGAGCAGTGAGGACAACTCTTCCAGACTCGGGACACTACTGCCAGTGATGATAACCCGGTATTTCCCCGAAACGGACCAGACTAGTCTTTTTTTTTTTAGTTTTGCCAGTAATGCTGTTCTTTGTGAATATAGAACGCCAGCCATGGCCAGTCGGAAAAAGGAGGCGGGATGAAAGCGGAATCTTTTGGGAAGGGGGGGGGAGGGGGGAAAGAGATAAGTGACAGAAATTGGAACGAGTCTTTGCGTGTCCACCCAGCACGCCGTTCATCGAGATGAATGACATGGGGAAAAGGACTGAAAAGTTCCCAAACTTGAATGGGAGAGCGAACGGAGAAACCGAAACTTGCCATTGGGGAAGGGGAACGAAAAAAAAAAAGAAAACAAGGAAGATGAATAGGAGATCAATGTAGTGTCCGAGCGAGAAGTTTGGCTGCGTGGGGGAATTTTATAAAATGATTTTGAGTAACTAATCCATACTAGACGGGGCGGAATAAACGAATGCGATGGGTAATTTCCTAATCATTAGCTCTGTTAAGGCCACTGGTATACTCTTTCTCGTGTTTTACATTGACTGAAGGGGAGAAACGGGAAAATGGCTTTGGCGATTTTTCTCCAACTGTTGGAGTTTTCGATATTTTTTCGACAAAAATTTTAACATTAATTACCGAGAAAGTAGACAATTTGTCGAAATTCAGCATTTTGGAAAAAAGCAGACAAATTCAGTGAAAAATTTGAAATGATTTTTGCCTTCTTTCAAAGCTGTCTCCTCGTAAGATTCTAGGGATTATAAATTAAAACTTTACAGTCAAGATTACTTCGAGAAGCATTGAATGGTAAATGCAAAATTGTCCACAGCCTTAAAAAAATACTTCCTACTTTCTCGTTCGAAAAGAAGAAATACCCCAAAGTCGCTTAGAACGAACGTAAAGCGAGTCAATAATTCTTTGGGTTGAAATACCGAGCACCTACTTTTAGAGTTACGACAATATAACTTTAAAACAGTAGTTTTAAGCTAGGCTTCACGATCAAAGACAAGTTAGTCAGTAATATAACACTAATAGCACTGTAGAATTGCACTAATAAGCAGATTTAGGAAACAAGTTACAACAAGTGTGGCGAAACTTAGCCAGTGTTCCCAATGTGACGAATTACTGTCCAAGATTGGGGACATCGACTTTATTGGACAATAGCTTGATTACCCAACTTTGTCACCTGTGCTCTTGCAATTCCGGGACACAACTTAGCGCAATATAAATATGCTTACTATACAAACCTGCTCTGTTAACATTACTAGGTTACCAAACTCCTAACCATCCGGTTTCTACTTCCAGTACCGGATCAAAGGAGACACTTGTAAAAAGCCACGTTCTAATTGGCAGCTAAGCTGGGTGCGACACATCACAAAGAAAATGGCAGCAATCTACGGCTGACGTGTGGGTCTTACTGTAAAGCTAAACCCACGGAAGAATTGCGTGGCAGATACAAAAATTGCTGCAAGTACCGGTCTTTCCCAAGATGTGTCCCAACCCTGTAATAGAAATGCACTACATTAGTAGGTCGTAATGAAAAATAGCCGTCGAATACTGGGTTCATTAAACATACCACAGAAATAAGCAAGTAATGGTAGCTTGGGTACCAGCCATACTAGCCAATACTTCCCCCTCGTCAAAAAGGTTAATTACTCCCTCGGGTAAGGAAAACTATCCTCCTCAGAACAAATGTCTTATTTGTCTTGATCTGTTTGCATTTTTTCTCCCTGAATGGTGCTATCTTCCGGGTCGGGATATTTGTTTCTTACCACCACCGTGTTTTCCCAATCCAGTGCCTTCAATTAATCAGAGCGGATTACCTAATCCTTTGTACAGAATAACACCGCTGCAATCCATAATTCTTCACCTCACCGAGCTCTGGGAGAGAAAAAAAGGAAATAGTATGTTATTTGCTGGAGCAATGCCTCTTTTTTTGTAAGGCTTTCATACTCCCACCCCAATGCAGCAAAGAAGCTTAGGAGAGGGTGGCAAACGCGTGGTTGCCTTTGTAACAATGTCAAAGTCTCTGCGTAATCACATGTGATCGAAGGTGGACACAGAGACGGAAGACAATAGAAAGAGAGCGAGTGATCGATGAGTAAATTACCTCCGCTCCATCGCTATGCAAATGCGAGCGGGAAGGAAAAGCTCATAAATTAAGTGTGCGGTCAGTCTTCAACCCTTTTTGCTTTTTTCTTTTCTCCGGGCTGCACACAAGAGCGGCCAGGAATAGGAGAGATTTTCCCCCAGAATACTTTCCCCTTGAATAATAAGCGAATAGAACATGTCCCTGTGGGGCGCCCCAAACTTCGCTGGTGGCGGAAAACAAACGATCAATTATATTCCCCGGGTTTCCATGGAAACCTTTTATCAACTTGTCCGCTAACAATCAACGTTGGAGATCAGAGATCAAACTTATCGGAAATGGATAAGCGGGCTGAGGTCAAATTGGAACTCTGGACAGTTACTGAGTTCCGGCCATACAAAAATTGGCTGCCAAGTTTTCCTAACGCTTTACAAAAGAACGCCCATAACGTTTTGTAGCGATGCCAGTTAAAATAAAATAGCATTTAGGCCTATCTGAGTAATCCTTTCGAAACAATAGTCTGCTTCCCTTGATGGACTATTTTCCAGTTATGACTAGAAACATGATTTTATGGCAGGAATATCCTTAAAATTTAGGTATCGTAAATCTAACGCCCTAGAGGAGTTTGGGGGCGTGTTTGACAAGAAAATGGAGTGAAACAGCGACAAGTGAAGGCAAATGTGAAATTGATCTTCATTTTTATCTTGTTGCAACGGGACTGGGACAGTGCAATACCGGGTAATGTGATTTTAAGCACGGGAGATTTATGAGATTTACTATTCTGTTGTTCGTTATTGCAGGCTTCTTAGATTCTTTCCAGTTTTTTCTTATACTGCCTTGCTTCTTGGCAGGAGAATCTGTGGTATTGTTGTTTTAAATCGATTTACAAGCCTTTGGTTACAAACAATGTCTTTCAGTCGCAGTGCCTTTACTCTCGTACAAGATAAATTCAGTTTGGTGCTTGAAAGAAAATCGTCAACAAGTGACGAGCTATTCCGAACACTACTAACACGATTCTTGATATTTACTAGTAAAAAAACGCCTAATTTTCCGAGCCTGACGTATCAGATCTTTTGAAAATTACTCATCTTAACAGGTCTTTTCTACTTTTACTTCAATCTTTAATAATGCCTCTTTTTGTCATTAATTACTGTTGAGCTGCATGCCTATAAAATTTAGATTTGTGTAGTTAAGGAAAGATAGTGTACAAAGCTTTGTTAACAGCTTTTCGTTCAATTCTGCGTGAATCCAATCCAATGGCTCTAAATCTTCCATATCACTCCAGTACATATTGATACTTGGGAGTTATAAATAATTCTGCGTGCTAACATGGGGATAAAATCGAAAAGAGCGGAAATGTATCGGCAGGGTGGAGAGGGTCAACCCTCGGACACGAAGCAACGGAAGAAGGGGCTAAAGCTCAAGTGCTCTTGGGAACTCGTCAGGTTATTTGGCGAGGCCGACATTTTTTTTCTCCCAACTACAGTCAGGCAGATCTGTTTTCCAAATTTACTTTCTCGCTTCTTCCGACTTCAGGTGGAACTACGTGCCTTTCTGACAAACTTTACATTTATCCTTTTCCGGAGTAAATTTACCCAACGTGCTTAGTCATTTGTTGACGCCCTTTCAGGGCTAGCAATCTAATCTCGTGCTTAAAAACAAAAACGAGACACGGGGTCGAAAAACGAGATGGCCGATACCTGTTCTGAACCCTTAAAAGGTACGCTCGACTGAAGAAAAAGGTCAAATGCGAGCAGTATGGCATGTGTAGGGACCACGAGGGAGTCATATGTTAGATCGCATAAGGGTGTCAAAATAAATGGAGACAACGTCCATTTCGCAGTAATTTCCTGCTACATTGTCGCAGACAGTTAACTTTAGCGTCGCTTTGGACAGAACAGTTTAAGATAAGCAAATCGGCCGGAAAAAGGCTCCGAAAGTACCGACACGAAATAGTTTGACCAACCAATTATTCTTTTAAAGATTATCACACACCACAATTTTCCACGACCTATTTGTTCTATTGCATAATTTTGAGACAGAGTTTACAAAACAAAGGCTATAGCGCTTGGAGTAAAAATAAAAAATTTCAAGGTTTTCATCCAACTTGGGCAATTTTCGTGGTATTTCCCCCCGAAAGTTTTCTTTTCAGGGCGAGCTGAGTGCAGCCGATGTACCGTACGTGGTGTACGTGTCGGCCAGGCAAGAAGCCTCCCGACAGCAAACTCTAGTTTGTAAGTCATGTACTGTTCGTAAATATGGCTTCAAATATTTTATTCACAAACAAAAGTACAAATCTAAAAAAAAAACATATTTGTACAAGATATCAGCATTCAAGAACAATTTTTAAGCTTCACGCAGTTTCGAGAGCTTCGGAGACCGCCTTGCTTTTATGTACAGTACCATAGCGACGAATTATTAAAACCACCAAAGGACAGCTCCGAGTTATTCAATTCCAAGGACAGGCTTTCCTGGCCCCGAAAGCCCAACGTTCAAGTCCGTCATCCCCCGTTTGATTAAAGTCTACGAGAACGGCCTGTCCCCGCGCTATTAATTAACTGCAACCGCCCACTGGCATTACTGAACCCTGAATGTGAATTCCGTAAGGCTAGGCACGACCGAATGGCGATAGACTTGGTTCTCGGAAATGAATTCTGAGCAAAACGCCCTTCGCTGCCTGGCGGACGTTAAACGAAGAATCTGTCTCATTAAATACTCCCTTTGACTCGGGAAGAGCGGAATCAAAACTTATTCAGGTACCCAACTCCGAACTGAAACTCGCGATAGCTTTGACTCGAAAATCCTCCACTGGGCTCCAAGGTACCCAATTGACACTTTTGTCCCGTCTGTCCCATCACACTCAATCAATAATCAATCAAAGTCCGGGACATTAACTGGAAAGGTAGCCCTTGAAGTGCTTTAGAAGCTTTTCAAGAACCTGGAGGCTGTCACGTTCATCTTGCTGGCGTAAAAAAACTACAATAAAAAGAAAAGAGGGGGGAAAAATCTTTTTTTTTCGTTGGAATCGGAAATAAAGGTAAGAAAAATAGCCACGGACCAAAGTGTTACTTGTGTGTATAAGAAAAACGGAATAAATATGGCAGACGAAGAAGAATTTTTTTCTTTCCCCGTTAGAGAAAGTTAGAGCTCTTGGATGCCAGCCGTTGCTGGGATTTGTGCGCTTTCGGCAGCTTCAGCGTAAAGTTGAGCATCGTCTTCTGGGGCGGCTGCTGGTGCTACTTCTAATGCGTCTCTGCCTTCGTTTTTCTTTTCCGTTTCCTCCTTTTCCTCGTCTTTGTCTTGCAGGGACGCGACAGAAGAGCTCCTCAGAGAATTAGGGGGCGTTGAAGTGCTGCTCGCCGTCGTAGATTGCGCTGGCTCTTCGTGGCGTTCGGAGGACAGAGTGGCGGTCGTTGTGGTCGTCATTTGCCGGAATTCGTGGATCTCTTGGACGCGAGAGCCTGGCTGCGTCGAACTCATGACGAAATTGGCCCGTTGCTGGATCTGCATCACTGCGACCGTCTCTTTCAACAGCGTCATCTAAATTTAGACGAAAAAAAGCTTGGGATTAATCCCATAATTTTACCACTCCATTAAAGTTATTCATTAAAGCTATTCAATCATAATCAAGTAGACATTTTTAAACGATTTCATTGCATGTTTGGGAATCTCAATCATTTAACTTATTTTGACTGGCAGGTCTCATCACTAATCTATCGACAAGAATTACTTTCCAAGGGAAATTCTAAAACATTAACTGCAAATTCTAAAATGCTAAATTCTAATAGTTCTAAGTATTCTATCACTCTTCCGAATTCTATAATTCTTCTAAATTCTATAATTCTTCCAAATTCATTTTGACTGACAGCTCATCAGTTATCTATAGACAAGAAGTAATTTCCAAGGGAAATTCTAAAACACTAACTGCAAATTCTAAAATGCTAAATTCTAATAGTTCTAAGTATTCTATCATTCTTCCGAATTCTATAATTTTTCCAAATTCTAGCATTCTAATGGCAAATACTAAAATGCTAAAGTCCAGCTAGACAGTAGCGAACTGCAAAACCCACAATCGTGGATTCAGGGCAAGAATGTGGTAATGTCGCCAAAAGGAGCGGAAAATATTTAAGCTGAGGAAGGGTCATTTACGCTTTCTCGAAGCATGTGGGAATCAGCTAGTTGACCAGTACTTTCAGGTCGGCTGCCAGGTCCAATACCGCCCATCCAAAGCGGGAAATCCAACCGATAACCGCAGCATACCAAGAGCAAGATAATAATCAGGATCGTTACGACCGATAAGACGATAATGCCATGGGAGAACGACAGATTCCCTATAAAAATGTACCAGAAAACACATTTACACTCGACACGAAACACTTTCGATAATATAATCCGCCAAATTATAGTCAGCTGAATTCGTGAAAAGACATGATCATTTTACTTGTTTTCTACGCTTACACTTCCTAATATTACGTTTGCAGAAGTCTCACTAGACTGAAATCTGCCACAGTTCGAAAAAAGGAAGTAAAGCTTTCAAGAAAACGAAAGCTTGACGCTGCACTCACAAATACGCGTCAACAGTGTTGAAAAAGTTCACACGGCACGCCAAAATTTGTGGAACGAAAATTTACAACGTATTTTCCCATTTTGACAAATAACTTACACCTTTGTAATTTTTTTTGTTTTTCTTACCTAAAATAGAGCCAAAAAAGGCGCTAACTTGCTTGCCAAAGAACCCCAGGGGATGTAGGACAAACCTGGAGATTGTTTCCGACAATGCCAAAGTTGGCGAAACTTCCAAGATCGCTGGCACCATCAATATTTGCTGATACTTGTGACACGGGTCACCTGAAATATTGGGATAAAATCAGTATTCATCGTTGCACAATCTGAACATCAAGCTTTCGTAGCTTCTAGATTACCCATAAATGAGTTCCGAAGGACTGTCCAAGCCAAAGAAATTCCTTCGGGTCGATCCTGGCACTCCGCAGGAAGATTTTTAAGTTGCAAAATATCCGCCTGCCTCTTAGCCATGGCATCCTAACAAAAACTCACCCATTACTTCAATTCCGACAGAAAGACCAGACTTACATGATACATGTGTTGCCAGTGCCAGTACCAGGAAACCGAAATCAAGAAGATGATATAGAAAAGGGCAATTTTCACGACCGAATGATTGTGGAGCATTAGCCACAAACCCAAAGGGATCGGCATGACACAAACAACGAACACCCAAAACTGCAAATCGAAAAAGGGTACTTCTGAAATGACTATACGCTGACCAGTTAAATTTAAAAAAAGGAAACGAAACATACGCACTTCTAAGTCAAAAGTAGAATTAAACGTGTAGACTAGTTCTTTGAGCACATCGATGTAGACAGTTAACCAGTTCTGAGTAAAAGGTTCTTCCCGACGTTGCCATAAATCAGCCAACACGTACTCGACGTTAGTTAAAAGCTCTGCAGACGGGTTTTTCGCAGAAATGTAGGCTTTTAATGCTTCTTTAGCCTGGTAGGTGACGTGGGCCGCCATCGGAATGAACAAATTATCGTTATCCTGAATGTCAATGTCCTGCAAAACACGTTGAACGTTCTGTAAAAGAAGTTACACCCAACTAAAAACATTATTACATCCAATCTTAGGCTTTGGTAGAGCCCTTGGATGAAATGCTTAACAAACGGTGAATCCTGCTGATTGGCTAACTCGGAGTGAGCCAAATCCAACGATTGACGACACCTTTTCTGTTCCATTCGGCACATACGGAGCTCTGCCGCGCATTTGACCTCCAAGTCAGCGCAACTTTCGGCGCAATTGGGTTTATTTTCTACTTCCATGGGACTAAAAAAATGGATCACCCAAAATATTAAATTTTGCTATTATAATGTGACATAACACAAACATACCTTTTGGGAGCTTTTAAATCGACGTTCGATTTTTCCACGGTTTTGGAAATCGGATCGTAAGCTCCCATGTCAAAGGGATCCAAGTATTCGGATTGGTCGTCCACCACGGAAAGTTCCAAAAAAAGTGCTTCATCATCGTTGGTTGCTTGCAAGCCAAGGATCACTGAAGTTGAAGAGCTTAAAGTTACGAGAAAAACGAGTATAAAACGAAGTAAAAGTACGTCGCGAAACATTTTTTGTTATTTCACTCTCCTGTCGGATCCTTGAATTTTTTTTTATAGGAGAACAAAGTACGAATTCAAGCAACACTTCGCCATACGTCACTAACAATGCGTTCTTAAGCTTTAAGGAAATTTATCTGTAAGATTTTATACGACAGACACTGAATTATGGCGTTTTGTGGTTTAAAACAACGCATGGCGGTATTTGTTTACAAGCATTTCACAACGTTAATGCGACTCGTCGTTCATCCACGGTGCGAAACGCAGTTCAAAAGCTATTCGCAGCTCAGCAGACCGTGACATTTTACCGTATGGACCTAATAAAGCTGGCTTTACACTGCTGCTGTCTGGCTGTCAGCTGTCCAACTGACGAGGGCCAAGCATGCGCAGTAGCGTCGATGGGCCAAGACTCCCTGTCCAAAGAGTCCTGCTGTCCATGTTCAGCCGCGCTCAACTTTTTTGGCTGACAGGCTTGCTTTCACCAATCACAAAAGAGGTGGGCAGGACCAGATCAAGTTTGTGGCGCGATTTTTAACATTCAATTGATTAGCGTATGGAAACTACTTGGCAAATAACTTGAAGTTTGTTTACTGTGTAGTGAAACACGGAACTGCGACAAAAACGCAAAATGCAACTTGATAGTAAGTGGCGAACCTTCGAGACAAAAAAACATTAGAAAGCTATGGTTTTTATGAAACTATAAATAGTCTACGTTATTTCCCAACGAGACCAATTTTATGCTTGGGACATTTCAGTTTTCTGTTATTTTATATAACAGAACGAGAAGAAATGCAAAACTCCTTTTTCTCAGAAGTTTGCAGTTTATCTAGGTAATTTCTTCAAAGCTTCAAACAACAACAACGTAAGGGCACGCCCCAATGTCTAGGCTGACAGCTCAGTGTAAATCAATCGAGTGTCCTGTCCTCCATGTCAAAATGTCGAGAAGTCCGCCAGGACAGCCAGACAGCAGCAGTGTACAGCGCCCTTAAGAAAGCTGCTATAGACCACAGTATAGAGTTCCCAAAGCCTGGAAGTTCTGTAGGATTTACACAGTTGTGTAGGTTTATGCAGATACGTAGGTTCATGTAGGTTTATGCAGACACATAAAATAAATGGAGCAATAGAATAAAATAAACCAAGCAAATCGAAAATAATAGAAGAAAAATGATAAAGCTACACTAAAATAAGGAAATATAATTCTAAGTTTGAAAAAAAGTAGTGACAACTTACCCCCACATTGCCTTGAATCCAACTGCAAAGATTTTGTCGATTGGCCACGTTTTTTTCCCCCATGGGTTTTTAATATATGTATGCAATCCATTTCAGTTAGAGAAGCTTTTCAACAAGGTTTCCTGATTCTTTCGCTGCTCACTGAAAGCAAACGTGCGAAGAACGCGTTTTTATTGCGAAATAAACATTTTACAGTGAAACGAAAAATTTCTCTGGGGATCTGTCAACTTAACAGACAACGTAATAACAAAAGTTATGAGATAAAGGTCACATAAACCGGAAATGGGTAAGCCGTTGGACATTAGCAAAGGTCGTTTCCATTTGAGTAAAGAATTCGCTTGAAAAAAAGGCTTCTATCATGTGGATAATCATTTTGAAATCAGTAAAAAGTATAGAGAAGTATGTAAGTAAGAAAAAGTGCCCCTCAACACAGTGCTCTCTAACCAAACCGTGGACAATTCCTTTTCCCAAAACCCGTAGGAAAAGGCTATTTCTGCCTTCACCTGCATATAAGAAGTAAAGCTCACTGGAATAAGAAATCCCTCCACCTTCGTAAAGCCTAAAAGAGAACTAAAAGGGAAAAGTAAACCTATGATTGATAAAGGGAGGCGAAGAATTGGCGGCGTAAAAAATTGCGCCGAGTGCTTTGAAAAGGAAAGAGAAACCCTTCACCTAATTTGCCGAACTATGCGACCTAAAAAAAAGTGTGGGAGGGATTAGCTGCAATCTGTCTGTTTTCAGTTCGCTCAAAGCAGTTCTGGTTTTACGTTGAGGGACTTGAAAAGATGTTAAGAAAATAGGTTAACGTTTAGGATGTGTCTTTGGGCTTTCGCTCCGCTTAAAAAAATTTATAAGTATTAATAGTTACAATTTTAGTTATAATATAGTGAAAAAAATAATAAACAAAAATATTTGTTTCCAGGAGAAAAAAAATCTGAGATGGTTGGCTTTTCGGGAGCTTTAGCGAAAGAAAAGGAAACTAGAGTGTTACGTTGTGTAACAGTGTAAAGCCATCAAAGACACAGGGGTTTGTTGTTTCACGCTGCTGGACCAGACAGAGGGCGACAAAGAAGGAGTGTTTACTGCCTCGGAGGCGAAAGCGGAGCGCCGTGCGAACTCGCAGAATTACTAGAATGGTGGGAAGCATCCGCATGGGACGGGGAATGAGGAGCGTTGTTGACATTGCTACTTCCGACGTTCTTATTATGACGCATCAAAGGCCGATGGTGCTTGTATAAGTCCAGAGTGTGCTGCCACTGCCAGCACGTGCGGCAGAAATACTTGAAACAAGCCAGATCCCTGCAGAAATACGGCCCTTGTTGTATTCCGCAAGAAGAGCACAACGAGTCTTCCAAGTACGGGTCCACTTGCACCTTTTTGAGAGGACAACGACAACAATTTTAACTTCAAGGTATGTATTTTATGGAAAGTACTACCTTCTTGGTGAATTTCGGCGTTTTGATCTCGATAAACGCTGCAGAAACGGCTTTCATATACGACTTGGTGTTATTGAACGTCACGCGACCGGAACCGATGGGGTACTTGTACTTATCGGTGTCAATACCAGCGTACATCACGCCACCAAACAAGTCGTTCATGATGTGGGCTAAGCCCTCCGCGTTCAGCATGCCGTGCAATGCGCCGACAAAGACGGTTTTCTGGGGATCCAGGCGCTGCGAGGGACAGCGGACGTAATTGCTGTCGCTGTACATCCACGGAATTACTTGCACCTATAAAAAATAAGTCTTGTAATGAAGGTTCGCATACGACAGGTTCAGAGTAATTAGAAACGGGATTACTTCTTTCGAGCGCATCCGGCGAGAGGAAATCTTAAAGTACCAATTGCCGCCGTTGCTAAAGTCATGCGTGCAGACTTGTAATAAGGCTTTCACTTGCTTGTCTGTCTCGAAAATGATGTAAACGTAGCCTTTGGGCGGATTGGCCACATTCTCTTTGCCGGGCCACTCGACACGAATTGAGCCAAAAGGCTTGAAAGCCAAAATCAAGGCTGCTTCGGTGATATCCCATGGTACCCCACCCAAGAATACCTGAAAATGGACAACATTTGGATGAAGCTTAATTTTTATAGGCTATTAAGACGTTATTTTTGTTACCTTGCAAGAATAGGTGGGATTCTTGTACGAACGGGGCGGCAGATGACCGCTCCAGGTACAGGTCGCGTCGTAGACCGCTGCAGCGTTGCGGTACAGGCGAGCTGCGCGCTCCAGAGAGGCGCCTTCTGGTGTCGGGGCTGCGAAATTACTCAAATTCGTTGAAAGTTGCGCAGGAGGAGACGCCAGAAAGCTGTTCAGTAACGCGTTTTTCTCAGCCATTTGCAGCAGATTGGTCAAATTGGAACTATTAACCCCGGCGGTGGCCAAACTCTGTTAACGAAACCAACATGAGTGACAACCTTGCAAAGGAAAACTAGAAAGTTGGGCGGTTACTTGAAGCTTCTCGAAATTTTGCACATTCTGCAAGTACTGGAGATTTTGCAAATTCTGCAGATTAGTACGCAAGTTTTGCAGACTCGCTAAATCGACCTCGGCAGTAGCAGTATTTGCCGGAATGGCCGGTAGCGATGGTGAACTGCTCATTTGCTGTGCAAAAAGCGTTTGCAAATTGGCCGCTGTGGGAGAGTGGGCCAAGTACTGGGAGGACGACGACGTCACGGCGTTGGGCGCGTGGTACAAGGAGGTCGGAGTAGTCACGGAACTGGAAGTAGGCGTCACCCCTTGGCTCCTCCCAACCAAACTGAAATTCTGCCGCAGAAACCATGATTTTCTTTTCATCTCAGAAACATTAAATAAATTTCCTTCCATTAATAATACGCATAATATCGACGAGTTATTTATGTATTTATTTTTTATGGAGCCGTAATAGGCTCTTTAGATAAATCCATTGGAAAAATTACGGAAATTTAGGTTTCAGTAGACTATAAAAGACTGTTACCAGTAAATCAAACGCTGTTGATTCCAAACTCGACACACCCGAACTGCTCAACAGAAACGAGTCTTGGGGTGAACCTTGGCTGGAGTCCTGCTTCATGGCCATATACGACGACGGGTCCAAACTGTTCCCCGAATCCCTTTCGTTAAGAAAAATTGTAAATGTATCATCAATAAAGGTATCAAATGCCAAGTATTGCATCGATTCTTTGTCTTACATGAAGAGATTGCTTTTAAATAGTCGCGGATTGTTAGGCGTAGAGTAGCTGCTCGGGAGGGCACGCCCCTGGGAGTCGCTCGAATCACGAGAGCCGGACATCGGCGAAGAGCAAGCCGACGAAGGCGAATCTCCAATGCCTGCCTGACAACTCGCGCGAGTTAACTGAGCTACGGAATTTAGGCCTTGCATATTCTGTGCCTGAACAGCATTGCTGAACAATTGTGAGATAGGCGAAGGCTGGTCCGAAGCCTGCAAAGGGAAAACTTGCTCGTTAGCGAATTGTCGAGTTGAATTTTTACCATAATATTCCATTTCTATCATGATATTCTATCTTAAAGCTTTCGAATATACTTTATTCGTCATTGTACGTAAAATCGAGCAAAAACAAAGTAACAAATTATTTGTAAGGCAAATACGAATAGTATACAAATATACGATGTCGAAAGACATTAACAACGAAACTGCGTTGCGAAATTATTGAAAATCTAGAAAAAGTTTTCCGAGCCATTTAAAGTGTAAGAAATTCAGAGTAAGATTACCTAAGCCCACTGAAGTTATAGCTAACTAGTAAAACATGTTAATACTTGATAAGAACGCGTAGGAGTTCCAGCTCCATAAATGGCTCGGCCGCGTAAAGGAGAGGAGCATGACTGGGATCGGTTTTGCAGCTGCTGGAGATGCAGCAATGCTTGCTGGTTCACCTGGTGCTGCTGCAGAACGCCCAAGACATCATCCGGTACAGAAGGCGAGGAACCAGCACAACCCAAAGAACCCGTATTGCCCAAACCGAGAGCGAACACATCCGTTATCGAAAGCCCGCCATCTAGAAGAGAAAACGTCGCTTATTCACGTCATTTGAAAACTCGCATGTTGCGCAGGCGAAAAAAGGAAAATGGTGTATTTACCGGTAGTAGGGTCCTTCGGATGCGAAGCGTCGGCGCTGAGGTGAGACATTTCAGCCGTGTTTTCGAGCAGGGCTTGAAGTCTTTGGATCACTTCGAGCTGAGTGGGCGTGTCCCCTACGGCTGGCATAGAGTAACGTAAGGCCAAATCGGCTGCCGTGGATCCGGCTGTATTACACAAACGGTCAACGTTTACGCCCAGTGAGATGTTCATACCAGGTTCACTGCCCAATCCCATCTGTAAAAGCCCAAACTTGATTTAACAACGCGGAATAATGCATTTCGTGTCAAAAGAGGAGTCACTTGAGCAGTGGCGCCCGAGAGAGAGGCCAAAATGACGCCCAAATTAGAAGAAAAGTGCAACTCGAAAATAGGACGATTTAGCTTATGTACGGTTTTGAACAAACATTTTAGATAAAAGGAAAAGACGACTTTAGTTTTAGTTTATGCTGTAACCTAACATGGCGTCCCTTCAGCTTGGCGTTCCCTGGCACGTGCCTGGGCGCCTCGAGTTCATTCCCAGCAAAGGAAGGGTTTAATTTGCCGTAGTACTTGACATTTATTTGGGCTTCAATGAAACGCACTTTGACAACAATGGAAGAAGGGTTGAAGTTAATATAACTTACGCAGGCGTGAACGGAGTAAAGTAGAACTGGGAATGAAAAGCACGAAAAAGAAAACTACTTTGAACTGGTAAACATGCTCAAACAAAGGCCGGAAAGAGACTGAGGAGGGTTTTTATAACTAGCTCATGTTAGGTCAGCGGAACTAAGAACTAGAAAAGGTTAGCTTTGCCACAAAACCTTGTCGATCGAAAAATGTTGCACGACAAATCCCACACATTCGGATCTCGAAAGCATACGAATTCCGGTTCAAACAAGGTAAGGATAAAAGAATGGAAAGCCTGCTCGTGGATCAACTCACCTTTCAATTTCTACAAGTCACAAAGCAAAGGTAAAAAGTGCCGAAGAAGAATAAAAGTTCCACGAGTCCATACGATTCAGCCTCGCTGCCCCGAATTCCGTTCGCTGCCCAAGAAACGTTCGGCGAAGAGGTAAATTCGCGCTAACGGCTATCAGCGCCTCTGGCCTACTTGAAGAAAAGCTTTCAAAGCTTGGTCACCGTAGCAACCCAGTCTCCGATGTGTAAATAAACTTGGACAGATTCAACCAAACAGTGTACAAAGTGTAGATTTCAGTCTTAGAAAATTATAATCTAGTCGTGCATTTAGCATTTTTTAACCCCATTACATGGACACTTATGCTGACAGTAAATCTCTCTCCAGTGAATATGTAGTAAACCTTTATATTTGAGGGAAATAAGATTAAAAACTTGAGCTTTGCAGGTCGCGAAAGATGTGGCCGAAACAGTACGTCGGTTTTCGCGCGAATTTCCGCTCACAGCCGTGGCCAGTAGCGATCCCAGTTCTTTTGACAAGATTCGCATTATTGGCTACTGTTGTGGTGAAGTAGGAACGGTCCTTTTAGCCAAACATAAACCGTCTGCTGCCCTGGTAGCCATCCGCAAATACAATCTCGATTTATGTCATGAAGATTCTCCCTTCATCAAAGTACGTAATTTCTCCCCTAGTCAAAGAATCACCCATAACACCGTTTCTATCGCAGGAAATCAATTTGATGAAACAGATGAAACATGCCAATCTCCTCCCATTGCTTTCCAGCTTCACCACCGGCCCTTGGCTGCTCTTGGTCACGCCCTTAATGGAATACGGATCTGTGTCTGATCTCCTCCAATCGCATTTCGTCAATGGACTCCCCGAACCAGCCATTTGCCTCATTCTTCGCGACGTCCTCCACGCCTTAGCGTACCTTCATTCCAAAGGCTACATCCACAGGTGTTTCCCACCGTCCTTCCTCGCTTGACTTTTTTCAGCCATGGGTTTTTCTTTTCCTTTCGCATGTATTACAAAAAAAACGGACCAACGTTTCGCCTTACTTCTTGTTGGCAGGAATATTCGCGCTAGCCATGTCTTGATATCCGCCAGAGGGCACGTGTGTCTGTCGGGCTTACGCGACGCACTCCACATCGTCAAAGAAGGCCGTTGGCAAAGGGCGGTCCATCTTTTCCCGCCCAACACCCAACGCTGTTTGAACTGGCTCAGCCCAGAAGTGATTGAACAGAATTTGCGCGGCTACAACGAAAAATCGGACATTTACAGCCTGGGCATCACAGCGTGTGAAATGGCCAATGGCGTTGCGCCCTATGCCGATCTTCCTTCAACCCAGTTACTGCTCGAAAAGCTGCAAGGCCCGCCCCCGTTGCTATGGGACTGCACTACTGTCCAACTTCCACTCAAAGACGATGACGGCGGGCTCGCCATGCCAAGTACATTCACGCAAATCAGCGTTTCATATTTTTCTGCGAAAATCTAAAGTAGTTCTCTTAAAGTCTGGTCTGTTTTAAATGCAGGAAAAACATCCTAAGTTTAGTCTACCTAGAATGTGGCAATAAAAAATAAAATGTAGCGATGAAGTTAAGAAAGTAGAAAACTTAAAGGGCAATGGACACCAAAAAACAACTTTATCTTATAAAAAAGAGCGATAAATCTAGTTTCAGGATATAACTGTCTTTTTCTCAGGTGCGAAATAATAACGAAGATATTTAGGAAATACGAAATCTGAAATTCAAATTTTGGCTTCCGTGACGTCACACTTCTCATGGGCGGGAAAAGGCCTAAACTTTGAAAATAAATATCTCCAGAACGGCTGGTCAGAAAAAATCGAAATAAAATTATCTATGCTTAGAATCATATTTGTTATGATAATCCATCAAAATCTCTATATGCGCTTTTGGTATCCATTGTCCATGGAGTTCAAATTTTGGCTTCCGTGACGTCACGCTTCTCATGGCGGGAAAGGCCAAAACTTTAGAAATAAATATCTCCAGGACGGCTGGTCAGAAAAATCGAAACAAAATTCTTTATTCTTAGATGAATGTGTATTGTAATAATCCATCAAAATCTCTATTTGCGTTTTTGGTGTCCATTGCCCTTTAAGACAGAAAAAAATCTGAAAAATGTTTAGAAATTCTTTGTGGGGAACTAATGGAGTACTTTAAATTAGGTTTGCCTTCAGATTCTGGTGTGTTTGACAACAATGTCATCGAATCTCGGATGGTGTACGCCCAGCAACGTTCCTTTTCACGTTCCTTTCATCAGATGACTTTAATGTGCGTTCAGCGCGAGCAGACTCTGCGGCCGACAGTTTCTCAGCTCCTCAAACATGTTTTCTTCTATCCTGTGAAAAAAGGCCAAATCAGGTTACAGGAGTGGCTCGCGCCCGTGGCTCCTATCCTGCACACAAACTACATGGGTAAGTGCGTTCTGCTCAAAGTAAAACTTAACAGTTTATGTCATTCGAACTTGTATTTTTCAACTTTATGTTAGATTCTTCGTCTTCGGAGCCAGCGAGTTTATTAACCGACATCTTGGCCAGTTTAGAAATGGACGAACACGAGTGGGATTTTAGTAACACGATGGCGCCATAAATGAATGTATCCAACGAAAAAATTAAATATAACCTAAATCATGAAACTGGACCGTTTCCCATGGCATTCATTTTCCCAGAGTTCAACGCCCAAGTGTGAATAGATCTTTTAGGGTGGAGTGGTTTTGGGGACTTTTCCAATCATTAGTCAATTAATTCAATGTTTTAAGTCTTTTTCAAAGGGAAAAGCTCATCAGGTAAATTCCGCGGCACACAAATTAGGAGGTGGGAACTTGGAAAGGCTTCAGGGCGTCTTGTTTGGGCTTCTTTACTCGACATCAGTTCGCGCCGTGGTGGAACAATGACTTAATATCGTCTTCGTACAAGGCAATGATGAGCATGATGGAGAAACCCGTCAAAAGCCCGCTTAAGTGGATCACGAGCCGGAGCCAGACCGACTCGTGCACCTCGATATGGTTGCTCAACTCTGGGACCATGTCCACCAAGGCGATGTACAAGAACATGCCCGCCGTGGCGGCGAAAAGCCAGCCGGTGGCGTCCTCGGACGAGCTCAGCGCCACGCCCATGACGACTCCGAACATACACAGCGCTGACGACAGCAAGTTGCACAGCAAGGCTTGCCGCACCGTCATCCCCGATTTCAGCAGCACAGCAAAATCACCTGTGAGGAAGACCAAAACCCTCATTAAGAATCTCAGTCATCAATAATCCCGGATCTCTCAGGAAATATGCGATCGAATCGACAGCTTTGAGAAAATCGGTTAGAATCGGATCTTTTCTCAAAGCAATCCGCCTTGTGTGGCAAAATTTCTGATTGGCTGCGGAGGTTATTAATCTTTATAGATACCCGATTGAGTGGTAGTTACATATCAGTATGTTTGTTTATACAGAAAATGACAGCGATATTATTAAAGCTTTATATATATGGCCAGAAGTGAGACATAAGATGGTTCGATTTGCATCTACCTTTCTTGACTAGCCGGTGTAATAGACGGAGAAGCTTTGGAATGTGATCAATAAGGAAGATTCGATAGAAATAAACTCCGTTACCCTGTTAGTAATACTCCCTAAAGGTTTACGCACAACAAAGGACGTCTTGGAATGTCCGCTGGATGATTTGAAACCCTTTTTGGCTTATCAATGCCATTTTCGATATTATTAAGGCCACTGTGTACCACTTTCTCTTAATGGGCAACTTCTACGGGAAACGTCCATTGTGGTTTTTCGCGAAAACGGTTAACATATCCTAAAATATTTTCCGACAGCGAAGTTAAAGATCGTAACATCTGATTTAAAAAAAAAACTTATGGGGAATTGTGAGGATTCAAAAAAGTTCACGACTTCTCGATGGAATGCGGAAAATTGGAACCCTCTGGTTGTGTTCCAGATTTTTTTATCTTCAACTTTAATGTCACAAAATTGGTAAGTGGGAGTTTCGATATTACGAATGTTGTGATTATTAATTTGAATTTTGTGAAAGAAATTTTTACCTAATTCATGGGGTAGTTCATGGCACAAGATGGCGATGGACGTGGTAAAGCCGGAGGTCAGCGAGGCGGCGTACGCTGCGCCGATGGCTAAACCGTCGGTCAAGTTGTGGAATCCATCGCCGACGAGCACCATCCACGCCAGCGCGGCGAAGCTACCGGCCTTGGCATGGACGTGGCCATGCGAGTGGGAGTGGCCATGATGGGACGTGTGGTGTTCGGCGATAAAGACCGTGTACTCTTCTTCGTCGTCTTCCTTGTCTTCCTTGGGCGGAACCAGCGACAAACGTTGCTGGGGCCCGTGGTCTTCCGGGACGACTTTGCCGGTACTGGAGCACTGCTTGGCGGCGCTTTTGTCGGCGCAGTCCTGGAAGTCACTCCCGGCGCAAATGGGATGGGACTTGCACAGAATCAACGGCTCGCCGACCACCAAACCCTCCCAGTTGGCGCAAGAATCGGGCGACTGCTTCCCTGACCTGGAATCGGACCGTTCGGCCGCGACGCCCAGGCTTTGTTTCTCTGTTTGGTAAATGAAAAGTGTCACCACCCGCAGCATTGTTTCCCCATAGGGGTTTCTCACCCTCTTTGGACCCTTGTTGACTGCGATGCTGGTGATCGTGATGCAAACACAGCTTCTCCCCCACCGCTTTGCTGCTCTGCGCCACCACCTTGAGCATGTGGCGTTTCTAAAACGGCCAGTCCATGAAAAGGGAAGAAACTCTGGTAAGACTATCTCTAAAATATTCTGGACAATGTCGAAAACGCTGGTCAGAGGGCCTTGGGGAAGTTACCTGCTGCTCCTTTTGTTTGGATGAATGTCGCTGGCCAAAAATGTGCAAGAGACGCTCCGCCACAAAGAAAAAGGTCATAACCAGCAGCGCCACCAATCCTTTTAACGTCACTTGGTAATGAGCGTGGCTCCCTCCTTCGGCATCTGAAGGCTCGTGATGATGATCACCGTGGTCCAGATGCTGTGATGAAGACATCTCCTCATGATGACCCATGAATGCCTGCTCGAACAACACAAAAAACGCTTTACAACTGAATTATACATACACATTTTTTTAATTTATTTTTTTCGAGTTTACGTGAGGTAACAGATGTAAGAACGCGTCTCCAGTGAGCGTCCCAATCGCTAAAGCTACCAAATATTGGATAAATTTCTGAAACTGCTTCTCAGGGAAGCAAGGAATCACAGAAACCGCCGCCATACCACATACTGAGATCGCCAAGACGGAACATATCGCAGAAGACCAAACTGAAAGCATAGTGAGCGTTAATACGGCAAAAAGTATCGAAATATAATTCATGTTGGCTAAATACATACCGTTGGCTCTGCTAGGTACGACGGATGCTTCGTCAATTGACTGATTGGCTGCGACGTGACATTTTTTACTTTCTAGCTGTGAGAGAATGGCAGGGCAAAAGGAGACAAAATTGTCGGTGCTGATTGCCGAATGTGCGGTCAAATTCGCGTCAAGCGTGCACTGAACGGAGCTGGGTGAACTGGGATTAGGTAGGCCTAGGGTAGTCAAGAGTTTCGCAAAGGCTTCCATGTCCAAGGTGCCGTTGGTTCCATACTTGTCGAAAAGTTGCTGGACATGCGGGTTTAAATGAGCCGGAACAGGACTAGCGAGCAAAGAGGCTTGTTCCAGTGGTGAAGCGAGGGTCAAGCACGTAAAGCACATAAACAGACCCAGGTGCCTGCACATTTTGACGGAGTAGCAGTTAATTTTCCAGCATCAAGTACAAAACAGTAGCACGGCGAAGGAAGGAATGGCAGCAAAGCGTGGGAGAGCGGGAAATAACAACAAACGGCCCCTAAGCCGCTTAATTTGCGAACTGCGAACACAACGACCCTAATCTAGTTAGAAACCCTAGACTGCTCGCTTGGCGAACTGGACGCTCCTAGAAGGATCGGGCTCGTCCAGGGCTTGGGCGGGTGCGCTCCTGGAGCGAAATGCGCGCGTACAAATTGAATTACCGAGATTTTCAAGGCGGAGAATTGGTCCACGTTTTCATATCTTGAAGAATTAACGGTATCTTTTATCTCTAGTATACTTCATTGTACATAATTCTGCTTAACCTCGACATGTACAAAGTTTGAGAAATGTATTTCCCGGTACGCATATCGTTTCTTAAAAATGTTCTTAATTGTTTCGTTATGAGAAGGTAGGGTCAGACCATAATAAAGTTAGATCCTATATGAATTATATCAGTGGCGTAAAGGTTAACTACTTTACAGCACAAAAGGTTTACTCTCGATTGCTATAATAGAACGTAGGCCAGCGGAAGAGGCTGTCCATACAAAGTGGGACAACAGACATCAGAAAGGCGTCTCCGCTATTATTGTTTTATTTAAAAGACAGTGCTGTAGAACTCGTAAGCTGCTTAACATGAAGACCCGCAGAATAGCGAATCAATATTTCGACAACAGCAAAGTATCCAGTTTGCACACTACGTTACTATAAGCTTGTCAGTATCTAACGGTTTCCAAGATGGCTGCCAAGGGGTACATTAGCTATTAGCTTTGAAATAAGAAACCGGGAAAAATCATGTGTTTCATTGGCGTGACACAAGTAATTCAGTCCGTAGCCACGTCCTCAAATGAACCTCCATGGACTCAAATTCCCCCCCAAGCTATTCCTCGACGGAAACACACCTTCTCAGCAAGCTCTCGAATACCATCGCAAGAATGAAATATCACACTCGCCTGATCGGAAACAATACGGCGTTGTATTTATAAGGGGAGCTGAAAGTTCTTTTGGGTTTGGGGGGTTTTGAGGGGCAGGGAGCATAAAGTTACACAAGAAGCTGAACACAAAACGCATTCTTTCTTCTCTCTTGTCTCCGGCTACGTTAGTTTCATATTCGTAAAACGTTTTTCGGTTCTAAAAACGTGTTCAAACATAAATTTGGTACCCAGAACAAACATACAAATGCAATGACGCTCGTCGTAACAACGCAGTAAGGAGGGTCGTTCTAGTTTTCGAAAAAAATGACATTCAACACATAGTAAATTACAATTTGCTCCATGAGTGTGTCTCAAAAACATATAAAAATTTTCCAACGCTTTTTTACACACACACACACACATACACCCTCCCATGAAAGCAACGTTTTCCCCAATTTTTTTTCGGACCCTTTGAAAAACTGTGCCAGGGCGAGAAGGAGGAGGGACGTGCAGTATCCAATAGACATGAAATTTTTTCTTAAATAAAAAAGGAAATTCACCACTTGACACAACACGAAACTTTTTCGCCAGTCCAAAATGAAGCCTCACTGCTAACATAAAAAAAAACACGAAGAGGGACTTGAGTAGGAGGCGTATCGCTTCGTTCTTATTGGCCGCTTGTCTATGGGCGTGGCCCATGGTAAAACACAGGTGGGACGTTTGTGAGAAACCACTCCCCCCCTAGGACGGGGCTTGTGTTTTCAGTCTGAAGAGTGGAAGCGATTGGGAGTGAAAAAGGTATATGCACAGTCAATAATAATAAAAAAAATCTTCCCAAAAAAAATCTTAAAAAAAGTAATGACTGGATATGGCTGGCTGGCTTTGTCTTTTCATTATGTTTTTATCACAGGAAAACCACTTTTTCTCGCATCGTTCCGTCCTGGCTCTCATTCCACGTCTCCTTTTGCACTGGCAAACCGATTTTCCCTTTAACTGAATCCCTGTTTGTAAGCCCTTCACCGGGAGCCACGCCTCCCTCCCTCTCTGCATTCCTTTCCGGTCACAAATGGTTTTCTTGCTATGCGATCACGTGTAGTAATGTAATGTGTTTTTTGCATGTGTGGGTGCGTGGTTTTGCTATGTACAGAGATCGTCGTGCTGGTGGGAAGGATGCACGCCATGGGCGGGCGAAAGGCTCGAGGACAGCCCCGCCCATCCACGGCGCGCTTCCCTCTTCTTCACTCTTCCGCCATCCCGCTCCCTTAGTTCTGCTTCAGGCGCTTCCGGGGAGGGCCAATGGGCGGGATTTGTTGCGTCGCTAAGGCCCGAAAGGCCTCGGCGATGAGGTGAGGGTGCGACTGAATCATCGACTTCCAACCGACCGTTTCCATCACTTCCGTGGCGTGCCTGTGTCAAAAAAACGAAAATCAAATTAATGATCCTATACTGTTTGTCATTCATTCTTTTAACGTTTAGCAGCAACTTTCAGTGGAGCAAGCGTTGACGAAGTACAACCTGTCAAGGCTTCCTGTGTTTTGGATGATTTTCATCCTTTAACAAAGTGAGTTTGCTTTCGTATAATAAGTAATGAATGAATAATAATAATAAGTATCTGTAATTATTAGCTATAGTTTCCTCTCACATTGTACGTGAGGAAAATAGAGATAAAAATAATATTATTATTAATAATAATATAATGAATAATACAAAGTAATAATTACGTGTTGATGAAGTCAATGGCTTGTGCTTTGAGCTGGTCGGCGGAATGAAGATCTGCCAAAATGAGGACATCGGCCGCGTTCTCGGTCGCCAGGTTGGTGCACAACGCTTCTTCACACATGACTTTGAGCCGTTCGAGGGCGTATTTGTCCGCTGCGGCCAGTAAATCGTCCGCCATGCGGTCTAAACACGAGGCTTTGCCGGTGTACACGAACCGCAGCATTTCGCGGAAGACTTCGTGGTCCATGTCGGTAATGTCCACCCGGTTGTGCTTGCGTTCCTCCATCTCGTGTTCGAACATGGCGGCGAAGACGGGCGACCGCGCCGCCAAGATGGCTTTGTGAGCTTGGAACTCTCGGCCACCGACCGCCAGGGTGACGTCACTGAACCGCTGGTTCTCGAAGAGCAGTCCCAAGTCGTCCGATAACCGACACTCGGGCACTTTGAACTGGACGGCGTTGGACTGGCCGGAAATGTTGACCGAATCGGCCACGACCGACACTTCGCAAAACAGCGTCAGCTTGTCGTCAGGTAAGAGTCCGTTGGCCTCGTCCAAGAGGAAGTCTCGTCGGATGAACTTCTTAAAGCCCCAGTCTTTGCCTTGGACGAAACGGTAGGCGCGTTGGCTCTCCATGGCTTTCGTTTCTTCCCGCTTGGCGTTGAGGATGGAGAATTTGAACTTGGCGCGCACTTCGCTCTTGTTGCAACTGACGAGCAGCAGGTACAGCGACAGGTAATCTTTGCTTTCTTCGTCCAAGCCTTTAGGATTCACCCGTAAACACCTAATCATATTTAAAAACTACTAATGTGTCATTACAACCATGCCTAACGTACTCCATGTACTCTTAACGAATATAACGTTTTATCCCTACACTGACTCAGCGAAGCACAGTGAATCTCAAGTCGAATCTTCCTACACCTATCCATCTAAACCTAGCCACTTATGTATTTTGGGCAACGCAATCATAGTTTGAAACTATTGGTGTGTCGTAAAACCAATACTAACGTACTTTGTGAGCTCTTTCAATGAACATATTGTTTTCTTCATGAACTGACTGAATGGGGCATCATGGATCTCAAATCGAATATTTCCTACCCCTAACGCCATCTAGCGAGCATTTACCACACTCAACAAGCAGACCCAAGCCGTCCCTTCAATTCTTGACAGGAAAACAATCACGAAAATACTATTTTAAGGACATGTTATGTCCGTCCTAGAAGGCAACTAGGAAACGTCGATTCAAATTCCTTTCACAAATAAATAAATAAAGCAAATAAATAAAGTATTACAACTGGGAAAAAAAGTCAAATCGAACATTTCGAGTCAAGACCTTCCATTATCTTCACCTATTGCCAAAGATTCCTTACGTAATGAACGCAGCCTATCTTTCCTACTAAATCTTCAGCTGCCCAGTCCAAAACTGGCTTAATCTAAAAAAAAAAATGTGAACAATGCAACCCAGCCCAGTTAAACGAATAGTTCCCATGACCCCATTATCATTCCTGGCGCTTTTCTAGCCCGAAAGGTTATCTCCAATTTCTCCCGATTGGGCCTTGTCCCATGGACTAAAACGGGGCTAGCTGGCGTTTTCTGTGCAAAGGGGGCCGCGCAAAACGGAAGCTGGTGTCGCCCCAATTATGATCCCCCCTCGTGTTGCGCGCTAACTGGCGAGGAAAGAGGCTCATGGCCAGCCCCACAAGTTCCCAAACGGCCGCTTGGTTTGTATGTCTGTCGTGTCCGTTGTTCCCAATTGGGGAATTTCTGCCCCTTCTCTCGCCGACCCACTTCTCTTCCTTCACTTTCCTTTGTGGGCTGGCTCCCCGTCCGTCCAACTGACCCCAAATAACGAAAAGAAAACCGGGACTAGGACTCTTCGTCGTTTGACTCCCAAAACTCCCTGAACTAGTACAACACACCGAAAACTTGTCTCGCTTTCCTTTTAGGAGCCTTCACACCCGTCGAAACAAAAAAAGGGCCACCCCCAAAAAAGAGAGAAAAATCCACTCGAAAAAGCCATAGATTATCCCAACCCACATACGCACACGCTTTGCTAACCGCGATGGTAATAAACCATAACGAACTATGGTTATCTCGCTGCTAAGTCTGGCTTCTGCTAATTAGCTTAAAACCCCCAGGAGTGAAAACTCGGAGCGGCGTTTTACCATTTCAGTTTGTCATTGGCTCCGGCAGAGAAAGTCGACGACTTGAGCACTTCGCCCATTTCTTCGCGGCAGAAGCTGAAGTTGTTGATGGTCCACATGTAACTGAACTTGATCACTTTCACCTGCGAATGACACAACAGACACTTGATTAGTAACATACCCAGTAACACCACGTTGGATAATAACAACCTGGCTAACCTTTACGTCACACGGACAACTACGCCCCTGACGTCACAACTGCTTTATTCCCGACCAAAGACAAATGTTACGCAAAATTCCTCGGACAGGCATTAAAGGTCTTTGGGTTCGTTCGTAGATGGGAATCTTCCGTAAAGCCGGCCGCATTTCCCATTTGGGGCTCAAATGTCGGCTATTGTTCCTATTTTCCTTTCCTTACGTCAGAATGCCTCACTGTTTTGCTTCTTCTTCTATTTTTTATTTACATTTCTACAGAATTGAAAGCTACTAAACGCAATACGACTTTCCCGCGGCTAGTTTCATAAAACAAATGAAAGTTTCAAGCTAGATGCTATAAAAAGGTAAAAGAAGCCTAAAAAATCTCGAAAATAGACTCGCAAAATTATTTCTTTCGTTCACGCACGTTCTATTGCGCACAAACAGCCTTTTTAAACTAACTTTCCCTAAGTAATACCTTTCTTTTCCCGGCCAGGAACCTTTTAACAAATCCGAGATTTTTCGCTTCACGTCTCACCGCAGAGAAAACCCTCATTTTTTTTAAAAAAAACAACAACTTCCACCATTTGTAGGACACTGAAAGTTTCCTCCCACCAATTTCGCGACCCTCGAGTGTGAAAACGACGTTGTCATGGACTCTCAAAGTCACTTTCCCCTTCTTCTCTCCTTCTGACTAATTCACTAACGTCCCTTACCTTCTTTTCTACACATCTAAGAAAAAAAAGAATCCCCGAGACATGTGCAATGACCCAATATGCAAAAAAGACTCGAAATCTTCGAAGGAAAACGCCTTCTGTCGTCTTTCTCTTTTCCGCGGTCCTAATCAGTGCGTACAGGTCTTTTGTCATGAGTGTCGACTGCCATTGGTTCCCAAAACGTTTATAAGGCCCAGCATGTCAACGAGGCATTCTTGGTGAACACTTTCCGGTTGCGCTGTAGCGAAAGTCTGACCTAACCTATTTCACTTCCAGTCTCCCCCAATTGGGAAAACAATCTGAATGACAAACCGAGCGCGTTACCAAGAGAGAGAGAGAGGGAGAGAGAGGAGAGCAGAGAAATCGAGGTAACCTTCTTTCGCTCTAGCGGCAGCAGCTCAATCATGAATGGCCAGTTATCCCTGTCGATCTAATTTTCGCATTGTCCGCAGTTACCGGACACGCGTTCCTTACGCAAGAAATACCATGCTCCCGGGGGGCCTGATCCTTTAAAAACCTACACGACGAACCTGATGCGACACCAAAAACGATCCACCGAACCAGTAACTGTACTTTTCGTCATATTCAATTACTAGTACTAGACGACAAACCATCGAGGCGCCACTAATAAACGTCTAAGCCGATTCCCAGGAAAAATGCTGATTTTCTAAATTCTCTAAAATTTTCTACATTTCCTAAAAAAATTATAACCAGAAAACCAAGAAGAGTTACAACGATGAATGCTATGTTTATTCCTCAATGTATTTTGTTGCCAGTATTCCGGATTTTTTTTAAAAAAAAGATCAGATCGACGGTACCCCAAAAATTTGCAAGGAAAGGAACGAGCTTTCTCAGGCCAATCTCGATTCAATCGGCGCAAGTGGAGACATCTTTCCTTTTCCTAGCGCTACTACCGATCAGCTCAATTAATGCCCAGGTATAATATAATAAATAAGTTTCTCACGAAAGAATAAATACAATCAAACGTACAAGAAACAAATAACTCTGTAAAAAATTCGCTTTATCGGAATATGTATTGTTTATGAATTGATACAAATTTTTAGTTCGAGCCTTCTGATGACTACCGGGCCCTATAATAAATTTTCTAAAGAGACCGTATTCTTGATATTTCAAGAAAAAGACTGTACCAAATCACACGGTAAACTGAAAACTTGCTAGCATCGAGCATTCTCAGGCCAACCTCCATTCAAGCAGCCGCAGACGGAAAAGTTCCAAATCGCTATCGCAAACGAAAATATCGATACTTAACATTACCTATCGATATATTCGTCGCTATAGGCCATTTCTGCCAGATATTTCCCCAGATTTTCTTGAATGATCGGATCTGGGATGTTCCACCACCCCGACCTCACACTTTTCCTCCAGAACTGTTTCGACTCGATCGGATCGTACAACCTTGGTCAGTGCGCGATAGCGATCTAAGCTCCGCTAAAAAAAAAGAGCACGGAACGCTACATCCCGCCCCCTAATGTCCTTCCCGTGGCTCGTAGCTGTTTTCCCAGATTTCTCGCACACGCAGAACGCATGACGAAAGTGGTCTGGCGTAGCAAAACCCTCCACAACCTTGTGGCCCTTGCGCATATGTTGTGCGCCCCAAAATCTGGCAAGGAGACAAGTACCGGAATTGTCCAAGGTTACCACCCACCTCCGCTTCCTATGTGTCGCCATAAACAAAGCGCGTGGCGCGCCCCCTCCAAAAAAAAGGAAAGAAAAAATCCGAAGAGTGGCGAGCAGCACCCATACTGACCTGCGTGTAACACCAGTTCTCCGCCACCGGGGTGGACGCCTCGGGCGGCGGCGGCGACGGCACTCGTGACACGGCCATCGAGGACGCCGACGACGCCTGCGACGAAGAAGACGACGACGAGGACGACGAAGAGGTGGATGACGACGAGGTCGACGAAGAGGCGGCCCCACTACTGGCTCCACCACCCGGACTGGCTCCGCCCCCTCGGCTGCCCATAGTCTGCGTGCATTCACTCAAAACCGCCACTCTGTGGATAAAAAATAATAATATTCATTAATTTCGCTGGATTTTCAACTTTTCAACCCCTGACGCTTCAATGCCATCAACACCAGGCCCCGAAAAGAGTCGCAAGAATGAGAAACCTCCCCCGAAAACCGGTCTGGGGCGAACAAGAAACCCCAGCGAGGCCGAGGGGCGTGGCTACCAGCATCTCCAGCTCGGAAAAGTGTCCGAGACCGGAAACTGGCCACCAACGACCTCGACGAAGTGACGGCAAGTCACACAATGGCCTGAAGGTCGCTCATTGGCCTCCCGAGGGGGCGGGGCCAAGCCAGGAAACGCAATAGCGGGGAAAATTCCGCAGAAAATGTGCGTGCATTCACTTCTGAAGATCGTTTTCGGGCGAAAAATTGTTCTCCTCGGGTTGATTAACCCCTTTGGCCCAGGGGGTGGTCCCTCCCCGACTTCCGCCCAAGGCTTTTTTATTCACGTTTACTCGTCTTTCGCCCTCCCTTGCCGTTTTTCGTGAGCTATGTAAATTGGGGGATGATGGGGGAGGGGAGATATGGACTGTGGCGATCTTTGTCCTCCCGCCGCCTTATCCTTCTCGAAAACTCCCTTTTTAGCCAGCGTTTCGTGGCTCGAACGTTAATTTCCTCAAAGTTCAAAGGCACTGCAATGACCTCGAACGTTGAATAGCCTCTAAAATATCTTTTTCTTTTTGTCCATTCTTCTTGGGTGCAACTGCAGACCGGAACGGAAGATGCGTTTTTGAGGCCAATGCAGCGCCTGCGCGTTAAGCCCCTGCGCTAATCAAGGTGACTGTACTCTTTATCGCTTTTTTCTTCAAACACATTTCTTTTCAAATTCTTTTTTTTAGCGGGCAAAACTATTTCAGGACCTTAGAAAGGCATTTTGCTCGCATTTAAAGTGTTAACGAACGTTGATGGGGAGATTCGAACCCGCTGGGGGTGTTAAAAATGCTAGTCAGAATGTTTTCGGACTTGAAATTGTCCGCACGTTCGGGATGTTCAACTCGTTGGCGTTAAATTAAGCCAAGAATGCTTACCAAGACGTAAAGGAATGCAGTTTTTAAGCCTTTTGGCAGCAAATCTTCACTGTGTTGTTGACAAAAAGGTTAGCAATAACGGCCACTATTCGTTTGCGTTAAATTAAGCCCATGTTTACAAATAATAGTTCACAAGACTTTAACCGTACCTCTCGAAACGAACGGTTGAAAACGTGAGGGTAATCCAAAGCAAATTGTGTTCATTTTCCGACTGTGGCCAAGATAAACGCTAAATTATGGGAAAAAACGGTCCCTGTCACGATTAACAACAAAACAGCTTCCAATATCGATCAGTTTAGGGCCTCAGCTTGCGGCTGACCCTAAACAATGATCCATTTTGCCACTATCTTAATTCCCAATGTGTTAATGATCACCCCACTTTGTTAAAAAGTCCTTGAAAGCCTTCCAACTCATCCTTTCCCGAAAACGTCGAGGCCTAATGGCGCAAACTTGCAGCCCTTCTCTCTTTCCCCCAAAAAACGGAACTACAAGGCCTTTCTAGATTCCGCTACGAGCGTGCAAAGCTACCACTTCTAACAATGACAGCATTACAACTAGTAAGACGAAAGCCTTCCCCTAATCCTCCCCTCCCCCCCAAAAAAAAAAGTGTTTATAGACGAAAGTTAGGATCCTGTACCGCATTTTCGTCCTAATTGGGAAAACGTAAAAGGCCTCGTACGTCGCCGTTTTCTAGAGGAAGTAGAAGAGCCAGGATGGACAATGAAACGTGGCTAAAAAGGGAGCAAAGACCTTGGGGGTTTTGTCCTCGAGATCCCCCTGCTTCTATCCCATGCCAAAGAAACTTGGTGTGCTGCACTAGCTCACCACTACTTTGGGCCCCATCTTTCATTCACAGCTGCGAAGTTCAATGCTTCACAGAGGCGGAGCTTCGGCTGCCTGGGCTATTGCTCCAGCGCAATTCGGCTTTTTTTTGTCGGGGCGTTTATTTTTGGGGGCGCAGTGACGTACGGAATCCGCGTAGTCCTCGCGCTTACACCAACCCCCCCCCAGTCGAACGCGTGAAGGTCGTTTCTAGGGTTCGAATCGATCAGGACGACGCATCTGTGGGCTTTTCCGCGCTTATCGATACCTTCCCGGAATTGTTTCAGCGTTCTTGCTTTCAAGAAAAAGGTCCAATCCTGGAGTTACTGATACTAGAAGGGAAATACGCCATGTTATTGACTGATTGTGCTTATTTTCTAGGTTACTAGCTATTTTTTTCGGCGCTAGGACTTGGCAAGGCTACTGGGATCACTAGGATCGCTGATTGCAGGGCTTTTTCCTCATTTTTAAAATATGACGTGACTTGGCCTTATGGAGGACGTTGGCTAATCAGGAATTAAAATGGGTTATTATTCCGAGATGACCTTCAAAACCACAGCTGGCCCTCGACGAGATCGATTTCCTCAAACAGACAACGCAAGGCGACTTTTTTCTTTTCTTTCGAGAAAATAGCTTCTTTGGGGGGATTTTACCCAACAACTTCTGTACTAGCTGAATAAACACTACAAACGAGAAAAGTTGAAAGATTAAACATAGGGTATTACCGTGATGACGTCATGGCAAAGGGAATCCGAAATTCCCGATCACTTGTGTCACAACAAGATCGATAAAACGGCTGTCTTTGGAGTTATAAGTCAATGAAAATTCCGAAAGGATCAATGGCCGGTGAAGGAACTATGTGTTCTCTCTCTCAGTGTGTGTGGTGGGGGGCAAAACAGCAAGCCAACGTTGGCAGACGGACGCTGCCACGCGCAAGGGCGAAAAAAATATTTCACCCGTTTTTCTGTGTTAAAAACGCACTGTAATCCGCAGTGGGGCCAGAAAAAGGGGAAAGCACAGGTCGACAACTTTAGACGTGACACATTACCCACCACACCACCGAAACACACTTTGGGTCAAAGGAACTATAATGATGAACATGTACAGCCAATTGTTTCTTATTCCCATACACAAGTGCCAACACCCCTGGCTGGATGTAGTCTCCGTCACGTCAAAGCGCAGACTGAGCTTGTCTAGCAGACCGAAAGCCGGTCTCGGTTCGGGCTTGCCTCGCTGAGCTCCTTCCCTCGCTTCTCATTGGTCCGTCAGGCCTGGACGGGACGAACGCCCCATCATAGACAGCTAGGAAACGTTCTATACTTTCTTCTATGTAGCTGTCTTTATAAAAAGAGTATGAAGGTACAGAGCTACCTCCTTTAGTCAATGCTCGTTTTCTGACACCTTTGACGGTAAGGACAGAAAAAAGGACAGAGCAGCCTTCATTCTTCATAAGGCAATACTTGTTTTTGCCATATTAGCTGCCAGGAGAGATTTAGTTTCATCTCGTCCGCGGTGACAAATCTTGGAGGGCAAAATTCTGTTCTCCTTCGCACTCTCTCTTTCTCAGTGGTACAGTATTAAGTCGTTTCGTTCGATAACCCACTGTAGAGTTAGGAGAGAAAGGTGAAAACTGGGAATGCATAAGAATTGAACCTTGATTTAGAAAAAAAATAAGAAGGTCAGGGATTGCATGCTTGACTGGCAGACTGCCTATCTTCCTTTTTTTCTGGATTCTCTTTTGTCGAGGTACTCTGAAAGATATGCCTGTAGCCTAGTAAAAGCTTTGCTGTCCTAGACTTGTGAACACTAGTTTTCTAGAGTAGACCAAGGACTATGGTCTTTCTCACCTTTCGGGAGCTTACAGAGAGGCGGAATTTTTAGCGTAAATGAGGGCAACCCGAAGCCCAATACAGTCTCCACGCCCCCTTTTTTAATATTCTGTAACAAAATCTGTCGTTTCCGTAGCTTTCTCGCCCTGGTTCTTTTGTTCACTTAAGTGAAGAACCTAGCGGAATGGCAGTAAGGTTCGCTAGGCCTACTCGCGTTACCGAAAGCTAATTTGCTTTTACTTACTCACTAGTGAAAAGGGCTGTGTGGCTCGCTCAAGTCAAGAAAGTCACGTTAGGGGTCCACGCACTGTTCCAATTTCGCTCCTTGCATTAGCAACTGGTCCTCTTTCGCAACACCACGCTATTATATGCGAGATAATGCAACGAGACGATTGGTTTGTTTTGCTTTACAGCCACGAGGAAGTAGAAAGTCATCTAATACCTCCCCGAAACGTTAAGCGCATTTAACGCCATTGCCATCCAATAGTCAAACAGCTTTATCGCCTTATGGAAATCTTGGTTAAAGTGCATTTGTCAATGAAACAAGTCCACGTGCGACACGGTAAGCCTGGCCTCGCTTTGCGCGGGCTTCGTGGGTTCAGTCCTACCGGGTTTCCCGTAAGCGTTCCGTTGTACGCGGTGTCGGTCGGTCCCGCGCCACCTGAAAGTTGTCTCTGTTTCTTTCGTTTCTCCATTACAGGCGTAACTGCGAAGCCACGACTATCAAGTGTCTGTGAATCAAAGGTAGAACGGTGGTGAGAAGTGTAATGGATGCCGTGTAAGTGCATAACCGAAGAAACGTTGGTCCCCGAAAACTAGGTCCCCTTCTCGCGCGCTCTCTCTCTGGTCTTCCTTTTCCTTTGAACACACGTTGCCCTTTCGGATTAGCTTTTTGGTGACGAGAAATCGGGGTCACACAATCCCCAGAGAAGACTCTCCTCCCTGTTGGAGTACCTGAAATGGACCAAGTGGGAAAGGCAGCAGCTAAAAAAAACAAAAAAGAAACGAAAGTTGGTGCTTGCTGCTGCTGGACGGGGTCATCCGATCTCGATATTCCTTCTCCCGGTCCAGATTTCCAACCTCAGAACTCGATTTCGCCACTCAAGGAGACCTAGATTGTCCCCCCAACCGTTCTCCGGTGCGTTATTGTGCCGCCAAGTCCATGTGAACACGTATGAACACACATGTTTGGCTCGAAAACATAACGCACACATACTTGCACCACACACGGCCTTGGGAAGCTGAATAAAGACGACCCCACACAAAGAACCAACGTTCTTGGATGCTACCTCCTTGTTTTTCCTTCATTCTATGGCTTCTTATTTTTTAATTTTTTTTCACTGGGCCGGACGTTTGTAGCAGTTAATTAATGGCCAGTAACCTGGTTACGTACTTTCTTCCGCTTAAAGTGAAACGGTGGTCGTCAGGATGAGTCAACTTTCTCTGACCCTTAAAAATGCAACGCAGCTTGTATGTTAGGTTGGGAAAGCGAGCGAAATCATGAGAAGCTCAACCCTTGCTTTTCCTTTTTTTTTTGGAGAGTTAGGTTTTTGGTGGCAGGGTGGTGGAATTTGACTCGAAAATTCCCGGCTACGGGTACTAGCATGTGCGCTCCAAGGGAGTTTCGAGGAAGAAGACGGGCCAGGCAAATCGATAACGGAAGAATGGCGAAGCACCTGGCCAATTCTCCAGCTCGCACCTGGAAGTTGTGTGTTCTGTGGGTACCTTTTGTTTTTCTAGGGCGAGGGGACGGAATTCTGAAGGCTGTCATACATCTTGGCGTCAAGAAACTTGTCGACCCTGAGTCGATTGAAATTTCTGCTCAATGGTTAGGCCTAGGTCCAAGTTTTGTCACCGTCGAAATTTTCTAGTCAGCTGGTTCTATGCGTAATAGATTCTGAAATCGGTCGATTTTGCTTTAACTTGCTAGCATTTGTGATACTTGCTGAACTTGTGAGTAATTCGAATTGTTTGGGTGATTGCTTTTCGTGCTACGTGGCTACATGGCAAAAAATTTACCCGTAAGCTGTTGAAAAAGGACACTTTTTTCCAAAATGGCTCTCACCCAACCAAACAAAAACACGTCAATCAACTCACGAAAGAACGAAACAAGATTAGGCAATTGTTCAAAGACATTGACCACGTAGCATTTGAGTTTGAGCAAGTAGCTAAGAACTTATGAGCAATTTGTCGAATACAGTTCTCTGACTAAATAATAATTTGTTGAATTCCTTGGATTCGCCTTCATTTTTTTCAGATTGTGCTAAGATCTGTTGCAACACTGGTAAACAGTTGTAATGAGTTTTCAAGGTGCAAAAAAAGAAGACATTTACAGAAGTTCTTGTGGTTGAATTGTGTAACAGCTAAAACAAAATGATAAAACGAGAAACAAACAAAACAAAAATACTCAATTGAAAAATGAACGCTGAAAGTAGTAAACGACTAATTCTAGTAAATAAATAACAATAATACATCAACAGTAGTAAAATAATTGTTTGAATAAGGTATGTTGTAGTAAAGTGGTTTGAAGCGAAATATTGTACTTCTTTCTCAAATCCTATTTGTCCGTTTGACTTCATGGGCTTTGGCGACAAGGGAACTTTTTTCACAATTGCTAAAAAAGCCAGTTAATTAACTTGTAAAGGAACAAAACAAGACTAAGCTTACTATTCAAAGAAATTTACCATTGTCTTTTCCCCTTCTCTTCGTTGCTCAGCGTGAGTATTGCTCATTATCGCCTTTGTAGCTAACTTATTCTCAGTTTCCCTACAAAAAGCTCGATGATCCAAATGTGCCACTTTTCAAACAACCAATTTGCCATTTTAAAAAATTATACCGAGCAAATTAATTTCTACAATATGTACCCGGCATTGTATTGCACTCGATGGATCGTTCGGGGCATTACGCGCTCCCAAACTCCCCCATAATACCTGGAGACAGTGTATCGACAACACAAGTGTTATCAAAATCTGCTGTCGTAGCTGGGAAATTTGTTTTGGGCAAATGAACCCCTTCACCTAAACACAGTGAACTCCTCTCCCTTGCGAGCGCGACGAAACGAACCGCGTAATTGCCAATTAACTCGACGAGTGCAATAATTATCCCCTTCGACCTGTTAAAATAACACACATCTGTTGGCATAGTTTCTTTTCCCATGCGTCGCCATACTTGCGGATGCTTCTCTTGTCCACCATTTTTTTTATTTTCCTCCCGATTTTATGGGGGTTTTATTTCTTTTTTCGTCCAATGATTTGTGTCGTCTCCGTTTTTCAGTGCAATCTGACCTGTATCACGATCCCGTGGTCGTAGGTGTTGAACGTGTGTTAAATTCGCTTTGATGGCCCCGTAAATCAGCTTGGCGGAGGCGTCGGTCGCCAATGGCCGAGTGCAACGCTTCGCAAGACTGAAAATTGCGTATTTCAGTGGAGAATCAGCGCTGGAATTATTTTTAGATCCATTTTTGTTTTTAATTTCTCCCTTCCCTTTTTTATTTGCTTCGTTCCTGTGCTCTGAATCCCCCCCTCCAACGCAGCTGCCTGGAAACCAGGTTATCGCTTCCTCCGTGGCTATTTTGCCAAGTCTTTTTAATTTCTCTCTCTTTTTTCCAAAAAAAAGAAAGAAAATGCCACAACGGTTTCGCTTTACAACCTCGATTGCTACAACCTTCGCTACAACTTTCTAGAGAATGGTGCGTGTAGCCCATAGAACACTCTACATCCTGTAACGTTGGCTACTGACTTGTAAGCATACAGTATAGTACAGCGCTCCTTAAAAAACTACCCCGGCCAATCGGTCCTATGCTAACGGCACGTCACCGGCCAACGGTGAAATGTTCTATTGCGAAAGCCTTGCTGCGGCTAAGGAAGCATTCCTAAACAGGCTGGCGGGGAACACGGCTTGTGCGCGAGCGGTATTATGCCCTGGTATTGGCAATAGGGTATTAACTATATTGCACTGGGCAACAATGAAATTTCCCAGTGCAAGAGACTTGGTTGTGCCTATGTTCGAAAGAATGTTCGAAAGAGGATGGGGCGGGACCACCGCTCGCGTATCTGCCGTGTGCAAGCAATAGGGCCACTAACTATACTGCACTGGGCAACAATGAAATTTCCCAGTGCAAGGGCCTTGGTTATGGCTCACGGAATGTTCGAAAGAGGAGTGGGATCACCGTTCGCGGATCTGCCGTGGCGTTAGCATAGGAAGTTTGGGCTGGGGTCAGCTTTTTGTAAGAGTACTGTATACGATGCTTGTACTGCAAGCGTATTACAACGCATAGCAGGGACTTTCGTCAAAGGGGAGGCTTAACAGGTCAAGGGCGAAGCGAACAGTGCGATTGCTCGGCCTCGGAGCTGCGGTACTAGGGGCTTTGTGGTCATACAAGGTCAGGGAAGGTGAGGCGCCCTAGTTTCTCCCCCCACCTTCCCACCGTCGCCGCCTAGGCCAAGAGAACTGAAAACCTTGTAGTGTTGTCTAGTCTCGCGCATTTCCTGCTCTAATTGGCAAACAGGCGGAGATAAATAAATAAGAACGAAGCGCGTGTGCACTGTACACAATCTCGCTTAGTAGGCCACGGGGATAAGACGCAGAAACGAGAACGTGTTGCGACGATCGTAAGCCGCCAAGCGGCCAAAGAAGAGCTTACGCTCCAATATGGAAGAAAGGCTTGAAAGATCGGTCGTTTCTTCAAATAATAATCATAATTAGAATACAACTCGTGAAACCAAGTTTATCAAGCTTGCTTGCACTAAGGACCAATCTCCTAGGACAGTCCTAATAAATCAAGGTTTGACATCACTAGTGCTACGTAGGGTCAAGGAGATATACGTGGGTTTCCCAACATTCCACTAAGGTCAACTGCGTTAGTCACACACGCCATGGGTGACGAATACTGCTTGAGTAGTACGACACTATAATAGTTACGTTTCAATCACGCATTGGACACATCAAATGAAGGGGTTTAGCTTCGGGGTGAAAGAAAGACTGCCCTCCGTTTTAATGGTGCTCAATCATCCATTTCCTTTTTCTGAAGTACTTACAACGTAAGGATCGCACTTCGCTTATAAAGTCGTAACTACACTGTCGTGCTTACATCACAGAATAAGAGGCTTCATTCATTGCCAAAGAATATGTGAACTGTTGACCTCTACTTCAGCCACTGTATAATCACACATTTCTTCGCGAACTAATCAGCAGAGTACTCGTTAAAAAGAATAATAAAGCTGGCTGTTAAACACGCTGGTAACGTGAACAAACCATACAGTATGAAAACGGGTACCAAAATTTCGTGAATTATTAGTGTCTGAAATTAGTAGTCCTACTGAAAAATTGGTACCTTACAACTAAATATGGGTTCGCTCACCTAAAATATGGTAATTTTTGCCCAATTTTTTATATTTACCTAATTTTGGTATTAATCACCCAAATATTCGTAATGTATCCTCGAAATCTGGCATATTTCTCGAATATCGGTAGTCTATTTCCAAACTTCGCGCGTTCCCTGGACCCAGTGGCGTAGGAAGGGGGGGAGGGGGGGGGGCGGTCCGCCCCGGGTACCATCACTGAGGGGGTGACAAAAGGGCAAAATGTTTTTTTTCTTTCGCGGAGTGTTGGGGGATAACAACACTTTAAAAAGTAATATGAATTAAAACGAGTTAATACAAATGACTTCGCCTGGCAATTAATTAACCTCAACACGTCAACATAATACGTACTGAAACTTTTTAGTTGAGGCAACAAACGCCGGTCAGTCACTTAACGCCATTCTATTGAGCTAGTTGAGCATTATAACTGAAAGCTTCTAAATGGCAAGAACTTA